>CAJNYU010003540.1:0-33163 GCA_905331475.1 Rotaria socialis
TCACCTGTGCATAAAGCTCGAAAATTCTCTATAGAAGAAAAAAATCGATAACCATCATTGATTAATTTTAGTTTTTGATCTTCATACCAGCCGTTTTCGGTACAACATCATTATAAAGCTAATATAAAAAGTAAAATTTAAACAATAGATTAGAAAAATAATATTATTTGGCTAACTTGAAATATTATACGTCCTATTGGCTTATCTTCAATATTAATGTCGCTAAATGAAAAATATACATCTTTCATTTAAAATAAAATGAAAATAATGCTACAGTACAAGAAACATTTTGATCGAGCCATAAGTTTTAAAGATGATTTTTGAGTATGAAAATTTATCTACAACAACAGTAAGAAAATAGATATTCATCAAAAGCATAGAAATCGACTTTATTGAGAAATATGCATATATCTGCATGCAAACTATTATAAACTAAAGTCTCTTCTGGTAAAACTTGATAATGCATGAAACTACAGAGACAGCAATCACCTAGATGTTTTCATGCCAGATAATTCATGATAAAAATATAATCAAGGTGTTAATATTAGTCTTTTTTTATATGAATTTTAAGATTACTACTGTCTTTGGGCTATCATGTAGTATCAAATCAGCCCCAGTGTTAGAATCAATACTTCTATATATTTCCTACAACGAGTACTAGCGATATAGCTGGAATCAAGCCCAACAGGACGCCAAGTTCTTGTGCTACCTATAATTCGTTCTACAAGAAGAATGACTAATCAATATTAATTGCATGCTACTATTACTATATCAGAATGCTAGAGAACAGATAATCTGAGAGAAACAATCGATAGTAATTCCTCGGTTGATATTTCTAATTATGGAAGATACTGATCTAGATACTTGTCGTAAAGTACTTTGTCACTCAGCTGTGATGGTTCCACATGAGCTTGAACAATATTGATTATTGAAAGTATCATACTAAAGCAGAAAAAAAAACTACTAAAGACACTCATTTTAATATCATGAAAGCTAACTGACGAACAATTTTATTTTTTTATCTAAGTAAGTTGGTTAATTTTTCAAACAATTCTCATTGTTCGATCACTTTAGTACATCCATGAAGTTCTCATAACTTGAGCTTAAAGAAGTATTGATTAGGTCGGTACGTTCTGATAACACACCATTCACGTTTATATTACTATAATAATATGGATGTCCATGAATTTAATTTAATATTTGATTGAATTTTGAACTCATGAAAAGAATCGTTGGTTCACTAGGCATATACAAATAAATGGAACAAATTCAATACACAAATAATATGGATTGCACAGGAATTCTTCTTAAAAAGAACAATGAAATCGGTTATGAGTAAAGCGTCAAGATATTCCTGCAAATGGTTAGTAAAGAAAATAGAAACACAAGAAACTCAGTACTCTTTTTTCAATAAAATTAAGACTTCTTTCGTAGATAAGAACATGTCAGTTTCAGCGAAAAGCTTACAAGTTTAGGGTATTCTACCTTTTGTTTTAGTATAAATTACCTTTTCTTCATTCATTCTAATAAGAATTCAAAACTAAATATGACAAAATATAGGGGATACATGTTTGCTTCTTCACCACGAACATGTCCAAATAATGGTATAAATTTTATAAATGATGCATTCGAGAAAAAGGAACTTGTTCTTTTTCTATAGTGATAAAGAGATTTGATTGTAAATTTAAAAATTATTGCATCCTGAAAGATTAGAATAAGTTGAGTCTGCCAAATTTTCATGGCATGGATTTAGATGATCAGTAAAATAGATGGTATGATCAGTAAGAAAAAATATTATAAAATCTATTGATTGAATGAATGATCAGTTATATATTAAAGTACCAGTAAACTAGTTAAATGATCAGTTGTTAAATTAAAAGTTATGTAATAAAATTGTAGTATCGGTCAATAAAATAGAGTAACAGTTAGTTAAAGGAAACATTAAGTAAAGAAGCCAGAAATTAGAGTATCCAGAAGTTTGCTAATATGACTCTCGCCAATAGTGCCGAAACTGCACCACATTTTCAACTATTATAGGAAACGATATTGATATATGATACGGACTCTTCACAAATCTCACACAGTTGATATTATGTTCTTGCCAACTTGACGAACTTACAGCAACTTTTGATTCAAAGCTGATTGATTCAAAGCCTGTTGTTACTATAGTGAATTGCTCGAGTTGACTGTCGTGAATATTGGCGAATGTCTACATGCCTTTCGCTAATATTGCCGAAAGTTGGGTGGACATTCGTCAACGTACCCCCTGAACTCCCGCTATTAATCGGCGAAAATCATATTGGTGAAGATCGAGTATCCCAAAAAGTACATCAGAAGGGATTTATGGTGGGCTATGGCTTTGGTTGAATTTGATGAAATGAATCTAGTAGACACAAACAGCCACAGTCCCCACTCACTCACCATCATATCACGCTCACACCCACCATCGCGATGTGTATTTGTTTAAAAATTTGTAAACAACCATCGGCAGCAAAGACTGTCTCTATTCGTATGAAAAGAAAGAGAAGTCGACCAGAAAAAGGAAAACGTACTTTGCTAATCCAATAATTTATTTCTGATTTTTCCCATTTCGATTTTTTCTTTTATTCGATACTATATTTTATGGATAATTTTCATCTTTTCTACTGATAAAATCTGTCTTATTTACTTATCAAATTTCTTTTTTTTACTGGTACAAATGATATTTTTTTACTGCTATTTTATATAATAAACTGATCACTTTCTCATTATTTGCTGGCAATCTAAATACTAATCATTGAATCTTTAAACATATCATTCAATCTTTTAACTGATCATTTATAGACTATTTTACTGGTCATTGCATCTATTTTACAAATCAAATATTTTGTTGCCAATTTTCACTGCAAACAGGTGTAAAATGAAAAACTAACGTATGAATGTATCACAGATCACACAGATCTATCTAAACTTGGAAAATACAAAACACTGCTTGCAATGTATTTTATTGGAAGAATTCATCACAAAAAATTCCATGAACGAATTTTTAACAACCATGCAAAACAACAGATGTCGCTCATTCATAGATTGCTTTGTTTTACTTTCCATAATCTAAGGTATTGTCTCTAGAATTACTTTCCTAGTTTTCATCTCCTTTTCTAGTTCTTCCAAATTTTAATAGATCCTATAATTACTATATATTATTCATTCGTAGATTTATTGAGAGTTATGTACGAGTGAAAATTATATGACAATAGTGAATTGTATGCTGGTGTTGTGTGCATCGTTTTTTTTATAACTCGCATATGATATTAGTAGAAACAAAATGAAAGGTATTAAAGCATCGAAAGATATATACCGAGTCAGAAAATATAACGACTTCATGAATATTGGAACCGATGATATATAACAAAAACAAAACTGAGAAATCTTTCCAATGAACCAATGAAACATCAAGTTTTCATTGGTAAATATTGAAAACTCACACAGTTTTTCTAAAATCACAGTTTCTCAGATTATATATGAATGAAGAAAGAGATTGCTATGGATACTAGATGTATTTTGCCGTTAGAACGTTCTATAAGTGAACTATAACCAAGGTTCAACAGGCGATTGAAAGAAAATGATTTTCTCATGATAAACAATATTTATTGTACTGTTAAGCAAGTATTTAATGAATCATTTTCGACGGCAAGCAAAATAGTGTTCCCAAAAAAGAAATCGAAAACAAACAGCAAAAATTCTCCAGTCAAAAAATTCTCATGGCAATTGTTTGATAAGCGTGTACGAAGCCTCATCATCGTTTTTTGAAGCGTTAAATGCAATTCATTTTTGTAAAGTTTTGATGGTAATATAAAGACAAAGCATGTTGAGATCGATGGAATAAACGAGACAAAACAACCAACAAGATATAGCCATGGTTCACGAGCCGATCTTATACAACCACTCATGAACGAAATGATCAGTCGAGGCAAACTCAATAAGATTAGCGTACATAGTGCAACTAAAATATTTCAATGTTTTACTATATGGTTACGTAAATGTTGGTTAAATGATTGATCAGTTTGTACATCGGTACGGTTAGAAGCTAATGCTATGATAATCCACAGAGCAGATGTAACATTTATTGAAAACGAAGTTAGAAAATGAAGACGGATAATAAATGAATATTGAAGGAAACACCAAACACGATGCTCATCTATATCAATATCATCGATTAATTGACGATGAATAGGATCATGAATATATGAAATTATGATTAAAATAATTACAGTTAAAATGGCCCATTTCGAGAATTGTTTACTTTTACTTTTTTGAAAATGAACACCTTTAATAGTACTGATCATTCGTTCAACTGCTACACATGAATTGAGCCATTCATTTGACGATAAAAGTATTTTAAGAGTAACATCGACAACAATACAATTGAAATCAAGCAGTGATCGATTGTTTATAACAGACATGTGTGAAAAGATCAATAGCCAAAATTTGATTGTTAGTGTAACTAATGTAAGAATTGCAGCAATTGATGACAGTAAACGATAATAACCAGTACCAACTTCTCTTGGTTTCTTCCTACAAAATGTTACAATTGATAACATTCCACTGATAAATCCAAAAATCAACATAATTAGTATAATAGCAACACTTATTTTGATAATTATTGGTTGTCGAACAAGTGGTACCATTGGCTTAATATGATATCCAAGAATTGCATCAAGTGAAAATATAAAACTTTCTGTTGAAAATTGACATTGACTGCCATAATAACAATCTGGACAAATGCATATTGTTTTTGTTGAACATGTTTCATTATTTTGAAAGCATTGACCATTATTTTTACATTGATTGTATCCTTGGCAATCGTTGCTTGATGTATGATTAAATGGAAAACAATTGGAAAATCGATCATTATCACATATGCACGTCAAATTTTGGTCGTAAAAACACATGATTTGTAAATTTTGTCTACATACTAATGGATAATATTTTGTTTGTGTTAAATATGCATATGATGAAAAAGTATCATTGAAAAGATCTTTAATAGAGTAACAACGTTGTTTTTGTTGTAGTTGTATATAAATATATTCTAAAGGTTTAAATACTCCTCGAAGTACTATCCGATAGTAAAATTGATTATGCATTTGAACAAAAACAATATTAAACGGTTGTCTTGCGTGAACTTTTTTTAATACAGTTGTTCGTTCATGTTGGGCATCTTTAAATGCAGTAATTAAATGAACAAGCAACAACGAAGTTGTTGAGATTGTTGTCTCATTCAAACGCATATCAATTTGATTGTTTCTATTTTGGCGTAGTTGACCAGAATAATCTTCTGGACATAAGCAGGTAAATACTTTTAAGCTTATACGATCATAACTCGGAACACAAACACCATTATTTTGACATGGATTGCTTGGTGACTGACATATTGATTGTGTCAGATGGCAGTATCAATCCAATTTAAATAATGGGCAAATACAGATTTCTGAATCAAGACAATATGAATCATTTGCGCAAGTACATTTATGTGTAATATTACAATAAATACTAGAATATCCTTGATTGCGTCGACAAAAAAATGAGGATTTTTGATTGGCATATCGCATGCATTTACCATATTTACTACATGGTAGTAGACATGAATCTGTTTCTCGTATTTCAGAAAGAAATAAGTGAGTAACAATTCGATTGACAGGTAAAAATTGAAATGGTATTGTCAAATACCAACTAGTCCAATAAACTAATTCTGTTTTTTCGTAAAGATCAATGCGTATGGAATAATTGGTTGGCAAAGCCTTTGGCCTATCTGGGTAGAATATGTAATTTGTTCATGATTAGCTATTGTTTTTTCATGCTCATCTATGAGCATAATTAATACTTGAAAAATAGCAGAAACATATGTAGAGTTTTGCCATCGTAACTGAACAGTCCAACTAATCCGTTCATTCTGCCATTGACATCGAGCACCAAAATAATTAGGTGGACAGAGGCATATTTTTGTTTCAGTTTTTCTACTTATTACAAGAATACCACGATGGCAATATGATAGCAATTCTGTATTGATAAGAGTTTTAATGGTTTTCTTATGATATATTTTAAAATCAGATGAAATAGAACCATCGTTTATTATTGCTGGAAAATATCCTAATTCTTTTACTGTAAAAAAAATAATTTGGATACTTGGCAGTTTGCGGTGTAGATTGTAAAGTACATAAATATTCATTGTTCGGAAAAGTTTTAACGTTGTACTGGTCCATTAAATTTGACTTGCTTGGTCGAGAAAGACATGTGCCATTTTCTGGCAACAATATTTTTGAATGATGATTTGTCTGGCAAAGTTCCTGTACAGTGACTCATTTACTATTGTTCCAAGACAGGTAATTTTCACTCACATCCATACATTGTTGAAGTAGATGCTACGAAATATAAACGTTTCATTACAAGTATGCAGATATTTTTCATACATCTTAGTCAACGGTAAGCAATTAGTTATTTCCAAGTGTTCATTTTTACATTCATATTCATTTAAAGAACATATCGTGTTCGGACAACTAAGCTCATCGGCGCCATTCAGACAATGCCAAAAACCGTCACAGCGCGTGTATACATCATTACACGGCCACCAACTACAATTGGTTTCATCTGTTTCATTGATTTCAAGCGAACCTAAGTCATCATTACGATTGAAATTGCATAAATCTGGAAACGACACTAACATGAACGATTCATGTGTATATACGAATCTTCTCTTAAAGGACAGTCTGGCTGTTCGTTGCCGATGGCAACTGGTGGTAAACATATGTTTACATCTGAAGGACATTTAAATCTTTTTGACTCGTTCAATTGACAAGCATTAAATTTTTTATCTTCGTGAAAATAGCAATCAGCTATACCATCAGCAACACGATGATAAGGAATGCATTTCTTCGATTGATTGCAATGAAAATAAGATGTATCTTCACATGATTGTTCATTACCATTTTTTAAACAATATTCATTCATCAGTGAGAATTTTTTCATTGTTTCATTAAAGTCGTTGAATTCCACAATGCTGGTTAAATTTAAACGATTGCAACATGTTAGTTCAATAATTAGATCTATAGATGTAACTCTCGATGCTAATGCACGACATCGTCTTGGATTGAAACATACAAAATCAGGTGCGATATTTTTTTTAAATTGATCGACAGATCGATTAGTGAGGTAAACAAATTGAAGCAATCCGAACAAAATAAGATAGGCAGGTATTACTAGCCATTTGGAGCAACAATGCTGAAATAACGGCTCACATTCTTGATTACAAACGTCTGATATGATTGGAGAATCTTGTTCAATATTTTGTGGGTCCGTACGTGATGGCTCTAAAATATTTAAAATAGTCGAGGTTTTGGAAAATTTTGTTCTAGTTGCATATTGACGCATCTCTTTTCAAAAATCTCAAACGTCTTTTTGGAAATAACCTGTGGTACTGTCAAACACAATAAATCTGATGTAATAATAGTACTATAGCATGAAATTTTGTAATGCATGGGGTTTATTCTATGACGTGTTTGAATGTTCAATTTATCATAGTTATTATTTACAAGCATTCTATCGTTTATGCGTATCGTTTTCTATACGAAGAGATCTCTCCTATCTTATTCATTATATATCATTTTAATCATTGTTCAATGGCTGTTAGTATTGGTTTTCCTTTTACCACCAATTTTTATTAATTGATATTCTCGTTTACCTACAGAGAAATATTGTCTTATTCCTTATACAGCTGTAGTTGCAGAAGTCTATCATATTCTTATTTTATATTGTATTCCATTGATTGGCATCGGAGCAACATATACACGGATAACTATATTTATGCGCCGAGCAAGTCAGACATCGACACTGGTTCTTGCTGCCATACAACGACAACGAAATCATACAGATTTAACAGTTATGAAACGGATTATTATGTTGGTATCAGTATTAGTGGTATTACGGTTCCCGACTATTGTTATTATGACACATGGATCTATTGTTGGGCACATGTATCCATTAGCACACAGAATAGTTGGCGTTATTACATCAATGTGTTTAATATTTATTGGAATTTCAACAATTTATACAACACCGCAATTACGAAAACAAATGCTTAATCCTGTTTGCAATCGAAATAATCAAGTACGACCTCAATAAGTACCAATACATCAAGTAAGTGGTTTAGTAACAGCGACGGATATTACAACAAATACGCAAAAAAGCAAAGGGAAAACCGTTCCACGATTACAAAACATTCCTTGATTTTGTGTACTTCAATTGAAAATGTACAGTTTTATTTAAAAATGATGAAATTTCTGTTAACCATCCTAATTTCAACCCATTATATGCACACATATTGTAGAGCTTATTCAATGTGTATGTCTGCTGAATTGTTACCTAGCTTCTGTGGTTGTTTCCACAATGTAATAAATCTATTTTGTAGTCATTCATTTTTATTTGCTCTTCGCTATTCAAATCATTGTGTATACGTTATAAATTTAGGTATTTGACTCAAACGTGCTCTGTGTTGTCCCAAATATGCGTAATCTTACTTCATTTATGCTATACTATTAACTGTAGAGATACCTAAATGCAATAATATATTATTGTCTCCTTCTTTAGTATGTGGCTGGAAAAAAAATGTTGAATAATCTAATATTTTAAACAAATGTAAAATTTTTAACCACAATTTTCAATCGAAATTTTGCTTAGTCCAATAATCTAGTCATATACGGTTGATCTAATTTTTTGCTACTTCGCGTCAACGAGCATATTTCAATTACGTAGCTTAGTTCATTGGTAATAATAGATTTTGATTTTTTATGTTAAAAATTATGATAAACTATTCATGTATTATTGCTCCTCGTGAATTCCATCCATAGAGATCATTGATTTTATATCCAATTCACAAGTTCAGCAAATTTTTCGTCTTCATTTACATATACTGATATCATAAAATATTCAAAGACTATTGTTGACACACGATTTTGTCTATTTTTTGCAAATTTATTCAACGTATTTTTCTTTCATGTTGTAATCTGAAAAACAACTTTGTCAATACATTCAACAGTGATAGACAAACTCATACTGAGGTACTCGTTTCAGGACAATTTTCGAGAGTCTAGTGTTAAAAAGAGAGAAAAAAGGTTTATTAAAATAATAAAAATAGTTTTTCATTAATAATTGTAAACTCTTATGAGTAAAAAACGAATATTTTTAAAGATAGAAAAATACTCTGCTTGTTTAAGTAAAACCAGTCATATTCTCAGATGATTTCTATATTTTTATAGTCAGTTTTCTGTTTACTAGTTGTATCATGTTTATTTCATCCCAACTGATATTGCATCAAACATTTCCCTATATAAATTAGAATAATCTACTTTATTTCTCGTCTTCTAATAGAGTTCATTCATAAAGTGGATTTTTTTTCTTCTATTGAAATGCTGTCGATGCTGATGCTTTCTATGACAGATCCGTTTATGTACTAGTTCGTTTTAGTATTAAATGAGCAAGTAATTTATTTCAAGAATTGTTTACATTATTACAAATGAAATAGCCAATATCTTCACTTTTTGTTAAAAGAAACTCAAATACTTCGTTATTGCACAATATAAAAATAAATAAACATCAATAACATCGACATTTCTCAAACCAATCGAAAAAAGCGACAGAGAAAATGGTAGAATAAAAAAGTTTAATCACGTTTCACTGTTTTGTTTTCTTTCTGTTTTTTGAATCTTTATTTAAGAAACGATCTTTTCAGCTGCTTTATTCGTTTTGCTACGATAAGAAAAGAATGGGTGCAAGTGAAAGTGCCGTCATTAATGTCAATTTCAATAGATCAAATGCATTCTATTATGCCGGCGAAAAATTAACCGGAAATGTATCATTTCAAAATATACAAAATAAACTCAAAATTGAAGAAATTCTTCTCGAACTAATTGGCGAACTTGGCTATCCAACACAACAGATTCGATGGCGTCGCGATACGAAAGGGCGTTCACATAAAGAACCGTACACTGATTGTCATCGTGTAACATTTCTAAAAGTTCCCGTCTCAATAGTGCGATCCGTTCATAGACAGGTAAGAACCGTTAAATGTTCTAGTTCGTCAACAGAATTCATTATCATTCATGTTATTACTATAGAAGAAATTGACTCTTCGTGAGAGTTCATATTCAATACCATTTGAACTTTCGTTACCTGATTGTTTACCTCCGACTTTAATTTCGTCTTCACCTGAACATCCCTATGTGAAATACTACACTCGTCTCACGTTTGACAAACCATGGTCTTCATTGGATACTATACCAACTTATTCTCTTATAATATGTCCACGTGTTCACCTGTTTCACATGGGAAATGCCGACGCACCAGTAGAATTTACTAATCACAATCGTAAAAAGATTCAATTAAACGGTTCTATTCTTCGTGGTGGTATCCTGCCAGGCCAAAATCTGTCGATTCAACTCGATCTGACAAACCCAAAACAGCATCAAATTAAAAGAATAGAAGCAACATTCATTCAACATCGGCAAATTGCCAACATTCGGGATCAACAAATTATATTTAATTGCAATTTACCAGGTATATATCAATTTCAAGAGCCAATCTTAAAACAGGTATTTGATTTAAGTCTCCCCACTACATATTTACCACCGACTTATGAATTCACTACAACACATAATAATTCTTCGTTTGGTATTTTCATTCATTATGAACTTATACTAGCTGTGAAAACGGTCGGTATTTTCTCTGATTTTCAAGTTAGCGTTCCAGTCATGGTTGGTACAGAGTCCTTGTCGGACAGACCACAACAGCAACAATTTAGTGATCAGTTTTCAAAATCTGCCATGGTTGAATCTATTTTAGATCAAAATGGTTCGCCACCAAGTTATGAAATGGCAATGCGAAACGAACTTAAATAATTTTTTATATATGAAATAAAGATGCTTTTGTTTGCCTCATTGAAGATATGAAATTGACCCGTTTAAAACTGTCCACACATAGCAGAAAAGTCTTTTTTTTTCATTTCATGTCAGAAATTGAACAGATTAAATAGGTTTAACGATTTTCTATAAACTGAGAGTTACCTACCTGTTTTCAATAGAACAATCTTCTTATTCTACTCTAATACAATCTCGACATTCTACTGATATTTTGATTGTGACGTCTATAGAAAGTGAATAGATTGAGTTTGAATACACAATATGAATATGAAAGATAAAATATTTACAAAATTTTCTATTCAAAGTCTTGGGTGGTTCTCAATAACTGAATCGATTTTTATAGAAGACTCAATAGAGAAAGGTTTAAAAGGACAAAATGAAACTGTAAACATAACATAAGATAGAATGTTCTTCAGTTAAGTCAATCGTGGTGCACTTTGAATTTACGAGAATATTTAGTGTACAGAAAGAAAGAGAACTACGGTTTTTGATTTTATACGTCAGTTGACTATTTTGATATAATATGCATCTAGCAAAGAGCAATAACACGGTTGTTTTGCATGCACTATAGTTATATGTCAAATTTTATATTGAATATAAATTTTGTTTTCTTCTCAAAACGTCTTCGAATTAAATACAACGAAGTCTGTGTTTACAGGTTGTATACAGCGTTTTTATTGAAGCTATAAATGTTTTACTAATCACATTTATTAATATTGATAACAGTACCATCGAATTAAGTAGTTGCATATAATATTCATTATCATCCTAACCTACCACCTTGAGTAATTTAAAGCATTAAGACCTGTTGTTGATATATACTTGAACGTATCTGTACATTAGTATTCAAATCAACATATTGTCTGCTAATTTGCTCTGCTAAATATGCTTAACAATCATGATCATATCCTTTCACACAATTTATACTATTCAATCACATTGCCTGAAATGAAAATTAACTGCATAGACAAATTCAAAAACGAATCAATGATGGCTTCTTGTGGATATTGTCACGGACTGCTATTAAAAGAATCCACAACTACATCCAACAATGTATCTCCTGGAAAATATGTTTCTGCTTGTCATTCAGTAGAATGTATTCGATAAAGTGTTATCGAAAAAAACTACTCAGGCAGTCGGGATCAGGCAATGGGGTTCACTGTAGACAACACTTATAGCGTGGCAAGCGATGATAGTGAAAATATTTATTATCATATAGGCACGGGATCTAAGAGCAGTGTGCTGTATTCTATATACTATTCAAGCTCAAGCTGTTCATTTCTAGATTTGATACCATTGGATAGTACCACTTGTGGTAAATAAATAAATAAACTGAACCACGTGCGAACGTTTTCGATCGAACCTTTGGTGGAATAGGTTCTATGGTGAATTCATGGCCTTGACTGACTATTAAAAAATAACTATATTTAGTCTACCGTTTTCTCCTTCCTCTACGTAGATGATTTTTTTATCCAGAGAAAAAATATGAAAATACTAATCTATGTTACGGTATATATACAGTGGTATTTTTTATTCATGCAATTAGCTGAAGTAATATTGTTCACTACGTGAGCACGACAAATTCAACAACTAGTCTTAAACCTAATAGATAGAATTGATAAGTGCAAGATCCGATGATTAAATAAAGTTTCGTTTGAAAAAAAAAACAGAAAAATAGTTCAGAATGCTTTATTTGAATTGCAAAATAAATAGCCGTAAAACTACTTTAAACAGAAGTGCGATTCTATTGAGATATGTTGCTTGAACATGTACTATTTTCTAATTAAAAACGTAAACGTTTACTGTACTTTATTCTCACTTCTTTTAAGAAATATTTATGGTCGAGTCAGTTATATGTATTAGTTAAAATTTTTATTGATAGCTAAAGAATATTTTGGTTAATTATGGTTTATTTGATCCAGAAGTTTTATCACAAGTGATTGATTATTACTGGCTAGCTCAACATATATTCACAGAATTATTCAACAATATCATTAACTTTATTGTTGAGATCAAACTACGTAGCTCACATTCGAATCAAGCTCTTAAATAGTTTTAAACAATTTTGAATAAAAATAGCGTTTATTGAGAAACTTGAGTTTACATTCTGTGGCTTACTATATTCTTTCTATTCAATGCAATTTATGTATTTTTGTGCTTCTCACGATAGTAACTATTTTCTTCATACAGTTCAGTGTCTAATCACAATTTTCTTGATAATTAAGAGAGTTTGTAGAGTGTTCTGTTGATTCATTATAATAATAGAACTACATTGTAGCTGATAAATTTGTGTTCAGATTTTTCCCATAATAAGACTAATACATAGCTTCAAGGAATATTGATAATATTCATATAGAAACAGTAGCAAATAAACAACTATGTGTTAATTAAATAGACCAATAAGAATGACTGAAGTAATTAGAAATGAACCTTACTAAGTAGCATAGCTGATTTTCTTGTATACTTAAGAAAAAAAAGTATATATCCTACGCTTTCTCATTTCTTAAGTGATATTAAGTACTATTGAAGGGATTAAACCGATTGTATTATAATTCTTAGCAGTAATAAGCATTTTTCATGTTCAGAAAGTGATTTATGATAGTAAAATAAAAAAATTTTTAGAAAAATTTTCTTCTCATTAGTTGAATCGTTTTTTTTAAATCTATTTTATCAACAAATTGCCAATTCTTCCCAATTTCTTCTTCACACGGATTGCCAATAATAATCTATTCAAACAAGCGTTGTTTATCATACGTATTTGACATCATATTCCGTCAGTCTAAAACTAAACATAGCATTTTTTAAACAATTATTGTTGTTACTAAATCAATTACTCAATGTTGTTCACGTAGTTGTTCTTGTTATTATTTTCCTGAGAGAAAATACTTAGCATCAATAATGATGATGTCTGAAGGAGCTTTCAAACATTGGTCATTTATTTCTTGAAGCCTAGCGAGTTTTATTTAATTTAATAAGAATCAAGTGAAAGTAATGTATTTTTACATATATCGATGATAGAAATCATCTAGTTTAATCAAATACAGAAATAGTTCTCGTTGCCATTTGTTGTTCCTAGTACATGGTCGTGTCAATGGTCATCGTGTGATGCGACAATATAATGCATGGAGAAAAAGTCATTTTGAATCCAGAATAATTTATTTATTGCAAGCAAAGTTGTTTTCTTCGTTGTATCGTCAAGTTCCTCACTACTTAGGATAATTTCAATGAAAGTATGTTGAAGATAGCCAAGCATAGCATTGATATGTATATAGTCGATATCAATTGAGTGTACACCTGCAAGATTCGTATGCTTTTTACCGATAGTCGATAAGTACTGAAGAAATGCATCGTTCCATATGTGTTGTCGTAAGATGCGAGCCAAATATTTTCGAATGCTCTCTACACGGAACAGCATTTGATCGGATTGTAACGTCAGTTGATTGTTGTCAGTTGTCTTGACGCCTTTAAAAATAAAATTTTGCTTAATAAAGTATTCTTTGGTTATGTCATATTCAAATAACTTTTGATAAATAACTTCGACCAATGTTTGAATGTGTGGATGAGCGATTTTTTCAAAATTATTGAGTAACGCTATGTCATCCGCAGTAAAATTGAGAAACTTTGCAATATAGTCAAAACGGTATCGAATATTAGTATTTAATAGACGTTTTTCAACATGATTGGCCATAGTACTGTGTGAGAATAGAAAGTATTTGTGTGTTCTGCTTTACTAGTGACCGTGATACAAAATGATGTTACGTGAGAAATATTTTCTTTTTGCTTTAGCTGTCATACACATTTTTCTTCTCTTGCTTTGAAGTGAATTCAGGCAACAATGAACAGATCATGAATTCCACTAGAGAATTGCTGCATTGTCTGTTGAGAAAGAAAAAAAGAAAGCAAGAGAATGATAATATTATTTCTCGCCACTCTTGTATGGCTAGTCTTCTTGAGTCTACTACTGTCTATCTGCACATAATTTTATAAACAAAAGCATATGCCGATGTTGTTTTATAATGCTCAAGATCTAGAAAGAAAGAAAGTTTCGGCAAAAAATATGTTGAGACTGTTCTTGAAAATGTGCTGAAACTGCTTTCTCCAGACAAGCTCAGTCGCTATCTGTGAGTGAAACAAATATGAATGTCTATTGCAAAATACGAACTAGGTCACGGAACAAGAACAATTACTGTATACATAGAATTTTGTTTTTACTAGCGTCTTATTACATCTTATCAAATTCATTATTTATTTCTACTGATAGCTACGGAAAGTTGTCGCTCGATGAAGAAATATAGATGAAGTAGTTAATTGTTTTATTCTAGACTGTAATACTCACATAAAAGATTCTATTTTATCAAAAGAACTTAACGTAAGAATAAGTACATTACAGATTTTCCCGAGTTCAATATATATATACCATCTTTATTTATCTTCTATTTGAAAGAATAGCTTTCACACGAGCCGTAAAACTTTTATGTAAACATCATTTTCTTAATTTTCCTCTTCTACGCATTGCTATTGTTTTACGTAGGCATTCACCATGGTCAGCCTGAGAAACTAATTCAGTTGTTTTGAAGTAGAATATTGAGCTACTTTGTTACGAGACATTGAATTAGTCATTATGCTATATTTACTTTACTTAAATGCTCATTCACACTTTTTATATAGAAATTCCCTACACATAATACCTCAGAGACAATCGAATCAGATCTTCTGAAGTTTAACATCTGATAAATATAATAGACAAGAGCATAAAGATAATCGTGTTTGCCTAATTTCTTTGATTCATTTATCGGCACTCTCGTATATTGAAGTCAAACATATTGAATGTTTCAACTAATGAAATCTGCATTGATGACGCGCATGATATGTCTGGTTGCAGCCTTGAGATGCACTAAAGTGGCCATACAACTCTCTTCAGTGCTCTGAATCTTTTTTTTTATAGAAAAGAGAGTCGATCGCGTGAGATTGAATGCTCTATCAAACTATTACTAACGATAAATAAAATGTTGAATAATCAAAAGAAACTCAAATGGCAAATAACATTCGATGCGGAAGTAATTGACTATATATTGACTAACATTTCTGTTTGATACAAGATGTTTGAAAGAAGAAATCCTTTTTAATAATAACACAGAAATTTTCCTTATGCTAATATTCTTTAACTTACTTGTATGTAGCACTCAAAGTGAAGAGTGTACTGAGATAACAAAAAGAAGTGATCATAAAATTCAAATAAAGATTTTTTATGTAGATAATTAATTCATTTTTTGAAAAATTGATGAATTCTATCGAGACAAAACAGTAGTAATTATATGCAATATTCAACCTCTATTATGCATTGTTGAGGAATACATCATAAATTTAAGTAATTATTTTTTTCTTGTGCTACTTTATTTAAATATTTCAGGCGAAAAAATAATTATATACATTTTGAAAACATGTAAAAGAGTTTTTCAATTTGATGCTGTTGTTCGACATTGACTGAGAAGAAAAGAATGCTACTAATAAGGATACTGCTTTTTTTGTTGTTGCATCCATCATATCGTTAATTAGAAAATGATATAATTTATTTATTTACAATTAGGAAAACAACAATCTATCATTTATTTAAAAAAAAGTAGTTCAGCATTTTCCTACCGAAGAAAAAAAAAACAAGCTGACATTTTCTTCGCCTCCTACAGATAATTTATTAATTAACACAGTTGCCAAGTTTTACAGCAAAAGTAACTTGAACTCTATTTCACTGTCCCATTCGGCCTAAAGTCTGTTAATATGAACAAGAACTAATTTTACTTTTTGATGTTAGTATCTAAATAACAATTATCTTGAAACGTTCACTCTAACTATATTTCAACAAAAAAAGTTATTTTACAAAAAACAATACGTTTCTCTTGTAATCCATTGCGTTTTATGCTTATCACGAACCAATGTTTTTATGATCGATGATCTTCAATAATAATTATTTCTATTTGCTATATATCATCTTCCAGAATAAGTCGAACTTTGCGTATCTAGAACATTGATTGCTATCGAAAGTAAAAATACTACTTTGCAGCTCTTCATTAGACAGTTTGGACGTGTGTGCATTTGAAATTTTATTTAATACTTTTGTAGTTGTGACTGAATGACAACGGGGATAGATGCATATTAGAAGTTGCAAGAATTCATTCTGAAAATAAGACTCATATTTTATTCCAGATGAATAGCTTGAATCAAATATCTAAACAAAACTAATCGCTGATCTGATCCTAAAGGATTTTGTTGAATATTGGAATTCTCGTTCTACTTTGAGTGGTCGTAGAAATGCATCATAATCCAGTAGGCTTACAAATATTTATACCAAAATATTGGTTCTTGAATTTAAATGTTAATAATAATGTTGATTTGGAGATACTATTGCAAATTTTACTTTTAAAAGGACAAATACATTTTGTTTTCTTCAAGCTTTATTTTATATGTATACCTTCGAAATTAACTATTAATATAATATTAGATAAAAAAAAGAATTTTTTTTCTCAATTCTAAATGAGATATCGAGACCGAATAAAAAAAAAAGAAATATTTGTTAAAAAAACGATTTCAATAAAATCTTTTACATTAATCAACCTTTTTTCTAAACAATGCTTAAGGGAAGCAAAGTATAAAACCAAAATATACTGTTTTGGCGCAATCCTAATTACTATTTATTCACATTTACATTTTACTATAGACGTAATATATTGGTAAATATGCTCTTTGTGTTTGATCGTTAAACAATGGTTGATGGAAGATTTACTAATAAAGACCAATATGACAATGAGCTAAATGCAAGTCAAAATATTTCATGTGTCTGAAAATGTTTTGCTGTTCAGAATGTAATAGTGAAAGATTTATTCAAAATTCTGCTTTAATACAAACATTCTTTATATCGAAGAGCAATCGATCAAAGAATGAGTTGATTTTGATTCTAATATGGCAGCCATCCTCTAGAACAGAGAAAGATCACAAATGCTTTCCGTTGAAAGTATATTTAAGACTGCCAGACATAAATATCTAGATATTGTTGTCAATAGTATTGTCGGAAGTAGGTGGGTCTATTATTTTCCCGAACTATAATAGGTCACGTCATCACTTGAATGTCAAGAAGAATAGTTCGGGTTACAAGGATCAACCACGTAGACTATTGAATATCGCATGTTCGTAAAAGCGAATTACTTGACATCTGTCTTTTTATTCTAGTTCTTATGTAGGTCTTTGTTAAAACTTGATTTCACCTCTGACTCAGATCATTATTTTACCTAAAAAAAATATGAAAGGCTTTTTTTTTAGTGACTAATTTTTACGATTTTTCGAACATCTATAAAATTAGTAGTATGAATCAGTCTTGACGACAGTACATCAGAACTATGAGTATATAAAAGCGACAGTTTGTGTTCTTTCAATTTTCCTTTGGTTCTCTCCGTTTAATTCACAAAATACTCTCTGAGTTCATAGTTCTTACATTGATACAAGATGTAAATGACTGACCGTAAGTTAGCATTTGCTCAATAACCATTTGAATTATATCAAAATTTAACATCGATAGATCGAAGGCTTTATTTTTTCATTGAAAATCACTATCATAGTTTCAAGATCGAGAAACAAAACAATTTGCAGATCTATACTGTTATAGAAACAATAAAAAGAATCTATATTAGATTTGAATTCAGAAAAAAACAATAAATATGCAAATGTGTAGAAAAGTCTTGAAGTGTTAGCCACAGTTTCTTTCTCACATAAGCTCTCCTTCTAAATTCAAAATAAAATACAACAATATGGAATAGTTTTTTTTAATCTTTAAGATCATATTTAGAGCATCAAACGTTTTTGGAAGTACTCCAAAAAAAAATTGAAGTGCTTAAACTTTAAGGTTATCTCATATAATTCAGAGGCGAGAAGCTTGCCAATAAACACAATATCATTGAAATAAATTGTATAATGAGACGAAATATAGCTTGGATTCCTCATATTGCTCTTATGCGAGAAGCAAAGGGTGTGGGTGTTGACATCGAAAACATCCAACTCCTACACCCATCCACTCACACGTCTCTGATGTGCATATGCATTTTTTGTTTTTCTTTTTGACGAAGGATGTTCATATTTCCAACAAAAATCAATTTCCGAAATTACCATGATTTCCAAAAACACATATACTGAAAGAAAAGTATTTTCGGACATTTTAAGAGGTACAGTTTTGGAAATTTCAGAAACTACCCAATTCTTCGAACTGAAAGAGATTTTGGCAGTAACACTTCCGATATTTTCTTTGTTGGAAATAAGAACACTGCTATGAATCATCGAGAAAAGAGAAATATATTATAAACGTCCATATATATAATAAATTAGGCATACTTCAAAATAATCATCAAAAAAAGAGAAACACTTCTCTATGGGCAAATTAGATTGCATTGATATTGTATTTTTTCGTCCAACGATGTCAAGCGTTTTATTCTCCAATGGGGAGAATATTAATAAAGAAAAGAATCAATATATATATATATATCGTATTGAGAAAAGCGGTGTAATTTCAGTCAACGATGACACTACATAATGTTCATTTTCTTGATTTACCTAATGCAATATTGCTTCTCATTTTGAAAAAACTTGACAATATGGACGTTCTCTACTCTTTGTTGGGGATCAACAATCAACGATTAGACAATATAGTACAAAAGACAACTTTTACTACTATTTTAAATTTTGAGTCGATATCAGCAAATGATGATTTTTGTTCAATTTCTGGTCAAATACTTAATCGATTCTACTTCGATATATTACCAAGAATTCATTGCAATGTGAAATGTCTCATTCTGGAATCAAATTCTATGGAGCATATTCTTATCGTTGGCAGCTATCCTAATCTTATTAACTTTAAACTTTTCAATTTCAATAAAGAAATATTTTCACGTTATTTTATAGGTAAGAAATTCAAGTTTAGTAATCTGTTCAAAAATGGACATGCAAAAATCTTGAAAAGCAAAGATTATATAGTATCTATGATTTTGTTTAAATGATTCTCTCTTTCTACATATTTGTAAACAACAAATTACAGATCTTATTCTTATCAGCAATGAAAATAACAGCGAAATAACATTAACAGACTATACGATGAATGTTTATCCAATTATCTTGTCTGTCTCTAAAAGTCTCCATCATCTGTCTATTTTATCATCATCCATTAACGGTTATCCACCTTTGTCACTACATAATTTGCCATCAACAATTTTTTTCTCTTCGACACTTACTAAGTTATGCATTAATGTGAATGATTTTAATGATTGTCTTGCTTTACTTGATGGTCGTCTAAAACAATTAACTACATTCATCGTTCAAATAAAATATATCGAAAATGTATCATTGCAGTCGTACGACATGGTGAGTTTATCCTAGATGGTGCTATGGTTTTCCACACATTAGTGTCTAGTATCGATAAAAAAATAAAGTTAATTTGGAATTCANTTATCTTTTATATTAATTTGAACTTATTTTAAAATCTTTGAAGAAAAACGAAATGATGGATTTTAATGAGAAATCAAATATATTTATGTAAAGCTGTTTTCCAAAGAACTACTTCAATAGAACACGTTTTTTTTTGTTTTAACACACATTAACAAATACTGGTCGAATGAGTGTGTTTAGTCATTAGAGTTTTATTAGCTTTCAGCATAAATATTTAGTGTAATGGATGTATAGAAAATGTTATCTAAGGTTTTGAAACATGTTGAGAAAATTGATTTTTATATGATATTCTATGAATTTTTGAACTATTCATCAGTCTTTATGCATTAGAACTTTAGAAATACAAAGTAATTGCCTTAAATCTGACCAGTAGAGGACACATACTTCATAGAATTCAAGACACATTTAAGCTCCCGTCCCCGTCAAAATAGAATCTCTAAGCCAGAACGTCCTATTAGGCTAAACTTTGTAAATATGTGGGGACTGAATATATACATACATACACAAACAAATTTTCAGTCTTATATCTCTTTCTTAACATAAATTAGGTTAATTTTAGTAGCCATTTTGGTTTTCTCCGGATCTCCAACGCCGTTAAACTACCTGAAGACAGCTGATTTTATTTTTGTTTTGTTTTAAGAGGACACCACAATCTGGCGACTATCGTCGTCCTTTTTTTGATTTTCTACTTTTTTTATTCATCTGTCAGATCAAGATCTTTAGAAAACTTGCAAATCCCTAGGAAATAGCAGATTTTCTTTGCTTCAGTCTTTTTTTAAAAAAAGGGCCACAGTCGCTAGCGATGAGTTTATTTGTTCACAAGAAAAAAACGTTTTCGCGTAACTCGTGTTATAAAAGAATAGCGTGGGAGATTCGGAAATTCTTGACTCTTGAACCGACATAATTAGTAAAAATTGTCATTTATCGGAGTTCTAAATAGGAACCCAGCTCAAGTGTTAGATGGCTTGAGGGAAGCCATGATCTATCTACCCACAAAGTTTCAGTTCACTTGTATGTGGAATATAAGAAACTACATCATACACCATTATACATATACCAAAATTGCTGATCTCGGTTTTTTTTATTTTTGATGGGGAGCGGACGTGTGTGTGTTTAAGAACAGATTTAAAAAGTAAGGGACATCTTCGAATTAATTTTCCGTATTGAATTTCAACCTTAGTTCAATCGATTAAGATGTACTAATAGATATTTTTTTCTATTTTCTAGGATGATCTACCTGATTTGAAATCTTTCTCATTAATATGTTATAGTAAAATTTCTGAACCTGACAATCTAGTTGTGCGACTTCTTCGTCGTATGCCACATCTCGAAGAATTAACTCTATATCTTCGTATCAAGAATCGACTAGATTCGTCGATGGCACTCATATTTATAATGAAATTCTTAGTCATATGACACGACTTCGTACATTTACTTTTTATGTTAGTACTGAAAATTATGTCCATGATTCAACTCTTCGCCTGTCTAATAATGATATCCAAGAAACTTTTAAAAATATGGAAAATCAACAAGTCAATTGTATTGTAGACTTTGTTGACGATGTCTATGTCTTATGCAAGGTCTTCTCACTTCCATTTAGATTAGATCATTTCGAATGGATTACGAATACTTTTTCGACAATGATATTCAATTCTGTAACTTATTTGATGTTGTTTGATAGAGTTTCATTCAAACATGAATTCTTCGTTCGGGTTGCTCGAGCTTTTCCATTACTTAAATATTTATCTGTTCACAATGGCAAAGCACCATTTTGGAGATTCCCGAAGCCTCATCCTGTCGACAACTATTCACCAATTGCAGAATATCTTCATCTTATTTCACTACACTTTGGTTTTGTCAGTAATTGTTATGTTGATCAATTTCTCAATGAAACAAAAACAAATTTACCTCGTCTAATCGAATTAAAAATCAATTATAGACAATTAAAAAGTGCGACAGAGAATTTTACAAGAAATGAAACGCGACGCAATTATGCTATGGTGAAACGATTAATTGTCGCAAATTCAATAGTTTTTTCAGAAGATGTTTATCGCTATTTTCCTTCATCGTAAATTCGATTTTGTTCTGATATTGTTTGAATAGAAATCTATCTCATTTTCTTTTTTATGAAAGTAGATAGAATGTCAAAAATAAATTTTCCGTGGTTGAGAATTGTGTTATGTAACATACTTTCACTAAAAATCTATTTGTATTATTTTACTGATTTATATTCGTAAGTAAATTTCCATGGTTCAATGAGATTTGTAATGATATAGTTTCAAGCATAATGCATTTGTTTCGTTCTGTTAATTTCGTTAAATAGCCAGTACCGGAAATGATCAGATTTTCATATAACGATATCTAGCTTTCAGATAGACAAGCAGCTACTGCGATTATAATTTATTGATCTACTTACAGTGACGTCGATTAAATATGAATTGATTAAATAGAACCATTCGATTCTTACGATTTTCTACTAAAACAAAACAATCGAATAGTGTTCATAAGATTTATGTTCGACATCAGTAATTTTGTTGGCAATTAAGTGTGCCAATTATTAAACAGATGAACACATTATAATAAGAAATATATCAAATGAAAACTAGAGTATATCTTGCGTTGATTGACTTACAAACTATAAAATTTTTTGCATATAGAACCCAACCCGTACTAATCTCATACCTTTTTTAAATTGCGTCAATCTTGCCTTGAGCACATACCTCTTTGTACATAAAGGCAATCTTTTTTTTTCATATAAATTATTCACCAGTCGTGCATTTTATGAAAAGAAACACATTTTTCGTGAATATTTCTCTAATCTTCTGCAAAAATATATTCTATTAATTTTATATATAAATGAGGAATATTTGTTAGGTTACTTTCAATTTATCTTATATCTTGCTAAATATTGATCCTAAAATGTGTAGTAAAATTCATTTGTAAAATTTAGCAAAATGTAAATATTTCTTTACTCTTCCACTTGCCAATGTTAATATATTTTGTTTTATTAGAACAATCTGCTTAATCTCTTAGTAAATCTGTAATTAAGAATTGCTGTATACTTCATTGTTAATTCTCTCTTTTCATTAATTATTTTCCTTACTCTTTATAGTAATCTTCGCCGATTTAAGTTTTCATTTCTCTTCCAATCGATAATTACTCCAAAATCATGACCGAAATTGCTTCAATGTTCAAATAAAACAAACATCTTATACATATATTTAACTGTAATCATGTATATATTTCTAAATAGACATACTGATTCAGACAATTACTCATAAACAGACCATTATTACGTCTTTCATTTCACCTGAGGTTAAGTGTCATATGATCAAACATAAAAGGTAAGTTTGATTTTGAAAGCTAAAACCTCTTGAAATAATTTATTTCTGTTTACATCAAGCATTCCATGTCGATCGTTCTGGCCGCTGGTTTCTGCAAGAGCTAATCGCGCATTGTTGCCCTGAGGTGTTACGATCCGGTTGTTCTCGATTGAGAAGGGGGAGAATGAAAGCCTTGAAACCCCATAAGGGTTTTCTAGGATCCGGCGTTTGCTAGACAGAGCTTTCTAATTGATTTATTACATTGAGTAGGCAGAGCAGTGTGAGAAACCCTATGTTTGACCTTTTCAACAAACGGTTCGTGGAGAACCTGGTTTGCACGGAACCTAAAATGATTTCGAATTCGCAGCAATTTTCGGAACCCTTTTTACGCTTCGTATGGTTGTCATTTTTCGGGGTAGAATTATAGTTGCGTGACTGCGTAAAAATATTCAATAATGGATATTTATGAAGAAATGGCTTATAATTACCCTGTATCATTTTATATAATCATACGTAAGATCGTACTGTTAAATCATATACGAAATCGAATGTAAGATCTGACATCAGATGTCAGCGACGACGGTGTTTCGTATGATTTTCCGTATGATCTTGTATGATCATATACGATTCTTGACTAAGATCGGATATGATCATACAAGAATTCATACCTGATCTTAGTGTCAGTTTGTTCGACCTGGGAAGTGAACGATGGTGAAATAACATTCTGATCGTACGGTTTGGTAGTTGTCCGCATTAATTTAAACCAAGCAAATGACTAAATAAGCATATCTACGAGTAGATAGAGACTGCTTCATAAGATATCTCGATGTAGAAGAACTAAATTGAAATGATGAACGGCACTAATGAATGGTTTTGTGAAACGATCTATCACTCACTTAATGGAATGTCTGGGTCTAATACTTTCCTTAGGATATGGCTTTTACGTTCTTGTTATTTTTGACTAGAATACCAAATATATATATTATTCTTTTTGTTTTTGCTTTGAGAACTAATTTTATAAGAACTAACGAATATAACAATGTCTGTAGAACAAGAAATTTTATTTAAAGGCAAAAGAAAATATATAACGTGTCAGTTGAAGATACAAATTGAAATGAATTGATTCCTTTTTTCTTTTTCTTTTTCTTTTTCTTTTTCTATAAAAGGTACTAAATCATTTTTACATTTTAATTTAAATTTAAAAGCAAACTGAAGTTTTAAAGCTAGTCTCACTTCATTGTATTGCTTCGGAGTGTACATTTCGTGACTCTTACCAGAAATGACCGATGTATCGTCAAAAAACTTCAGGGTGCGGGTGTGGGTGTGTGGATGTGACTGTATTTTTAACTCAACCACACCTATACGCATGTAATATTAATTAAAAATGAAGCTGATACACGAAAAAATTAATTAAAAATTTTTCTACCCACAGTGGTATCATATATTTTTGCAAGTTACCGAAAAGATGTAGTCATTTTAATGTTATAAAAACAAAGATTTTATTTCGATTTATTCTTTATTATAAAGCAAAAACAAATAAAGTGAGACCCATATGCAGAAAAATTCTTTCTTTTTCATTCTTTTATTTCCCACTGATGTGTTTATACAAAGCAGAAAATGGATAGAGAATCATTGATTCAGCCAATGCTGATTTCTGATTATTTTCTTCTAACTAAAATAAAATATATATACAGCTGATTGAGAGCGACAGAACGCAAAAGAAAGTGATTTTTTATTTTTCTCTAGCTGTTAGCTCTCGTTTTGGAGATTATGTAGCAATAGTAGAACTAATATTTAACCTCCTGAATCCCGAGAATTCTTGCGTTCTATTCGAAGCTAGTGTTAGCGTCAGTAGATGACCCTCACTGGCGCTAAACGTTTCTCGTATGTTATCTATTTTTTGAATCTCTAATTTGATTTGTTACGTAATCTCTCAACTAGGATTTATCTCGTGATTATCCTTTTGTATTTCGTTATCGCGCAGTTGTTGATGTTCTATCGTATCGAATACTCGATACTCAATATATTCTATATATGACACGACGACAAAGTCTATTATTGAAAACATGTTTAGCTCTCTATTTTTGGCAGATTAACCTCTTGAATACCGAGTATGCGAAACGCATATTCACAGAACGAAAAAAAAAATTTTTGAATTCTGTCGTATCGTGAACAGTTGTTAAATACATATAATGAATAGAGGATGGTTCATTCGAGAAATGGCGATATGCAAGGCACATATGTAGAAAAAAAAATTCTTTCATTCTTTTTGTCTTCAGCCAGAAGATAGCGGCCCTCAGGAGGAATTGACCTTGGCTCATATTGCTTTTTTTGTGTATATGTGTATGAAATCATAAAAAAAATTCACTTTTTTTCAAACTTTTCGTTAACAGTCTCAAAAATACACCTATCAACATTAGTATATTCAAGACATGACAACTGCAGCGATAAATTCCAAACAATGTTTTATATGTAAAAAAGAAAAATCCAACTTATACCGATGTGAAGGCTGCTCAGAAAAATTTTGTTCACAAGATTTACCAAAACATCATCAGGAACATGTATTAGAACTAGAAAAAATTGTCACTGATTGTGATACATTCCAGCAAAGTATTAGTGAGCAACAGCAAGATCTCAAACATCGTCCATTAATAAATCAAGTGAATGAATGGGAACGCGTTTCAATCATAAAAATTAAGCAAACAGCAGAAGACTGCCGACAAAGATTAATTAAATCGGCAGGTGATAATATCGTTGAAATAAAGAAGAAATTAAATCAATTCATTACTGACTTGAGAAAAATACGTGACGATGATGATTTCAATGAAATTCATTTAAACAATTTGAAGATGTTGTTAGAAGAATTGAAGAAAAAACTTGAGCAACCACTGAATGTTTCCATTTTGGAAGGACGTATATCGTTTATAAACAAAATACCAATTATAACCAAAGCTTCACTTTCAGGTTAGTTTGACAATTAAATCTGATTTAAGAAAAGAGCCTACGAATGGCAGATGATAGTAAAGTTGGCACGATGCTCGAATATTTTCAGTCCCGATTCATCCTCTGATCTGTGTGATGGGTGTTCCACAGATTACGTGAGACAGAAAACTTCATCCTCTATTCAATGGTAAAAATTTCGATGGGGATCATCGAGCAAAAATATGGGCTCGATGCATATCTGGGTATGATAATCAGTGACGGTTTGTGGTGACAATAGATACGGCGCAATACTTTTTGGGAACATTGCTTCTTCATTCATCACAGGAAAAACGCTCACCGATCGGTGGTTGTGTGCATGTGAACTTTCATTTAACGCCCACACCATCTGATATAGAAATATAAAGAGGTATTTTTTATTTATAAACTGACAACGATCTATGTATTGTGAACGAGTTAGCAAATTGATTAATAACAGTTGAAATAATACATGATGAGAGAAAAAGATCGAAGCTATATCGAGAAGAGAGAGGACAGAAAATATCTTAAATTGGAGAAAAAGCAGAGAAACTGCGAAGATATCTATATTTATATTTCATAACTAATCTATTGATCAGTCAAATATATTAGATCCATCTGAATAATTTGTTTTATCATAGTAATGTTTTCAGGTGCGATGACAAACTTATTCATTGATAAATGTTATTTGATGATATCCAAAGTATCTATTATAGGATGATCAAGTTTTTCAGTGAATATTGAAACTAGAAAGAATAGTATTCATCTTGTAGAATGTTTCAACAAAATCTTGAATATTGATTTTCTATAAACACACCTCGATGTGAATAATTCTTTATTATCAATGTCAATATCTTAAATATTTCAATCGTTTTATGACAGGAGCAGCCCATATCAGAAACTTGTAGAATTTGAAACCGAGAGAACTATTTGGACTTCTATGTGACCGATCTAATTATTTCTGAATACAAACTCATCCATTTTAAGTATAAAAATATTTGAGTTTAAGCGCAGGAACACTTTTGAAAATCCAGTTACAATATAAATTGGATAGTCATAAGGGGTTCGGAGTGAAAATATAAGTATAGGAATTAACACATAGTTCGTAAGACATTTTCATCATACTATAAAAACATGACTTTCATTTGTTTTGTAATCGTTATATATTGCATATCTCTTTTAAATCAAATATTGAACTAGAATTCTAAAAGACAAAAATGTATTCATCTAAATATCTAACACGTTGAATTAAGTAACTACAATAGATATATCATTTCAATGGTGAGAAACACTTCTTTTCTTCCCATATGATCAAATATTTTCTTCTGTACTATTATTTTTTGGTAGTAAATCAAAGTCTATTTGATAAAGACTTAACAGATTCGTAAGATTTTCTATAAATATTATTTCATTTTCCTTTGCTAATTTGAATTTAGAAAGAATTTCAGAAAATTTGTGAATTCTAAATGATTTTTATTTGAAGACGAGATTTTTTGACTCAATTATTACTAAGATGATCAGAGCGCGAAAAATGAATTATACTTACAATTAATTTACTTATGATGGCTGATCAATATACATTGTCCATATTACTCTTTAAATCCATATCACTTGCTTATGATTTCTGAATGATGTTTGAAATGTTTCTTATTATTTATGATTGATTAGGAAAAAAAACATTGGTCGCATATATTTTCTCTCATTCGTCGTTTTAATTGAATAGAGAACAAGTGTACCTATCGACTTTTTTCTAATTGTAATGCATTTCATTAAATTCTCTCATAAAATATATTGAAAATGAAGATTATTGTTTTTTAAAGTTAAGAGATTAGATAAAATAATTTTTAGTTTCTCAATAGTATTCTAAGGTGTTCATGTTTCAATAATCAGTTTCAAATATATGCACTATAGCAAACTATCAGAGAATATAATATATAAATTATTGCTATATTTCGTCACGTCAAAGATTAATGAAAATTATATTTCAATAAAATAATTCAGGCTAAAATATTTGTTTCGCAACCAAATAACTAGAACGGAATCGACATCCGTTTATGAATATTTTTTGTTTATACATATATGACACATTCACTCTATACTTATGTAACTATAAAATCATTCATTAATATATTATAACGATGTAAAAGAAAATTTATTGAGAACATACCAAAAAGTTAATTTTCTACTTTCTAACAATGCGTTGTTTACTTAATGAATATAATTAGTATTAATAAACTCCGAATAGTGTATGAAAGAAATATGTTAGCATCTTCTTCTTTTTTTCGATAAGTGATCGCATAAAATAATATTACATTAAGCCCTGTGCAAAACATATAAAGTGTTTCAATCTTAAATAATTCTTCAAATCTTACAAAAATCTTTCTCCTTAAACTTACCATTGAGAATTCTTTTCAAACTGTCAAATGATTCCTTCTAAAGAACCTGTTACAGATTCACTCTTATGGTTTCTCTACTCGATTCTAGAATGACGACTATTAGGAAGAATATTTTTCTAATTTGCGACTTGATAATTCCCTTTAAATTTACATGAATTCCTAAAAAAAAAAGATCTACTGAAGGAATATTGTCCTATACATTCGAAATTACAGGACTGAGGTTTCTATTACTAATTTAGATATTACCCATCGAAATAGCTAGTGGTACTCGCGAGAGTAATTCTATTCTTTTCCAACACTAATTGTTAGTATAAAATAAATCTCACAACAGAATCATCCATTTAGATTAAAACGAAAACAAATATTCTCCACGGTCTCTAGATTATCTATAAATAATTTCTCTTTCTATTCAATGAGGTGAGGACGAGGAAAAGACACAGAGAGACAAAGTGTGACTGAGGGTAGATGTGAGAGTCTTACCATTCTCTCTCCTATCTCTTTTTCAGCGTAGTGAGAGATAAGATATATCCATACAGATAGAGGTAGACTACGATACTTCTATAGCGATATAAGTGTTTTGAATTAGCCACAAATTCAAATTCCCCATCATATCTTTCGACATTATAAATCTGACCCGATTCACGGAGAATCCAGATTTGATAAGAAAACAGAGAAAATAACTAACTGAATCCCATCACCATGTGTCATCAGAATTACAGTTCACCGAACAAAATCCGACTTATCGATAATGGTCTAGGAAATAGTAGAAATAAGCTCGTATACCGATATGTATAATGAATAGAGGTGCGAAGAAAAGTTTGGACACATAGACCATGTGACACCGTTCTTTTTTAATGTTTCTGGTTGACTAACTGTAATAACATCACCATGTTCAAAATCAGAATTTGATAAATCAGATTCTTTTGATATATGTTCACTATTAGATGTATCATTTGATTCAGTTGCAAGAAAATCAGATTCACTATCTGAATCAGAGCCTTGATTACCATTAACATCATTATTAATTTTATTTTCATCTGCTAATAGAATATCTCGAATTCGTTTTAAATTTGACTTATGTATTGCGCTCATGCTATATAATAACAGAAAAAGTGAAAATGCATGATATAGTTTAATTTTCTCACATGTTTAGAAGAGTTAATAACAGATTCAAGAATCACAATAAGTAGACAAGTAGCAGTATAGACAGAATATATTTTTGATTTTGGAAATAGTTACGAGTTCGAATTTCACTTTATACGAAGAAAGGATGAATCATTAGCACTATAAATGAACGTGGAAACAAATCATAACACATCTGTTTGGAAAACAATTGAAAGAAAATAGATGGCAGCTTTAGTAAGACAAAAGATCATATTTATAGCACAATGGGTGTTCTTGGGTCCGCGCGGACCCACCACTGTATTCCTCCCTCGGGAGAGGTACTTCTGACATCTAATGAGGATATTATGGGTCAACTAAGGATTAGAGATTAGGGAAATGAAATGACTCAAAACACTAAAGAGTGGATAATTAGCATTGAGAAAATTGTTGGATGGGCCCACGTGGACCCCACAATGAGCAACTAAAAAGAGAAAAACTACATTACTTTTATTTACAATTGACAAGAAAAAAAGAAACAAATATAAGTGATTACTGTACCAATGAAGCTTTTTTTCTTTCAATGGTTTGCTTCTTTTTCTTTTTGTACCAATCCCCACTTGCTTTTTTTCTCAGGTGGAGGCTTTTGCAATATTTTAATCTAATGAACATACCAATAATGTGCTTGCATATATATTTTTTCATGAATTGTGGGCAGGTGCTGATTGCTTCTTTTCACTTTTCAGCATTGTTAGAGCAAACAAATAATATATATCGTTGTATCATACCATTCATAATATAGATATAACGTCTTTGTTCAGTTTAACCCAATTGTATGCAGTAGTTCGCAATATGGTAATGCTATTGATAAGGGATATAGAATTTCGCGTTCTTTGGACCATTTATTGACTATAGAAAAATAAGACAACTTTAAATTCTTTTAACTGCTTCAATGCGTTGCTAGAAGGTTGAGTTTACCCTAGTGAAACATCCTGTAAGTAAGATCTTGAGTAAGAATTCATAAGATCTTGAATGATGCATTCTGAAAGCATGTTTGATATTTTTCAATTTATTTTAATAATAATTATTTCTGTCCCGAATAACTCAGATGTTAATGGGATCTGACCGGCTTTAAGTGGGTCCGAATTTCGTCAGACCAATTTCGGGTAGTCCTCTCTCGATCGATGATCGAGATCAGCATTCTCTCGAATAATCAATAGTCGAGAAATAGTTTAGAAAACAACTTATCTTGAGAAATTATGTTTTGCATGTTCAATCATGTTGCTTATATTCAGTTCTGCATGCACAAAAAGGTGGTGAATGACTAGATATACGATCTAAATAAACTAATGATGTTGCTTTCTGTTTTACTCAACATCTTGTGAGAAGATAATAGTAAACGATATCTTTTCCATGATCTTGCGAAGATCTTACTTACCAATCCCAAGATTTCCAGATCTTGCTTACAAGATGTTTCACTAGGGTACATACCATTTTAACAGAATCAGAATTATACTGTGGTACGTGTTTGCGATTGAATCATTTTTGTATAAATTACATATAATATTTCATGAAGTTATTTTATACTCTTTATTTAAATGAATTATTTCTCATTCCAATATATATTTCTATTCATGATTCNGAATTTATACTGTGCTACGTGTTTGCGATTGAATCATTTTTGTATAAATTACATATAATATTTCATGAAGTTATTTTATACTTTATTTAAATGAGAATTATTCCTCATTCCAATATATTTCTATTGCTCTATTAATTATAAGTCAAACATATTCTAGAAGTAAGAAATGTGCGATTTTCTAAATAGCCCAGACGAGCAAAGGATGGGTAAAAAGACTAGTCGCATATTTAGTCATGACGGAGCGTCCATTGTAGTCTTTTTCTCAAAAAGTCCTAGTACATGACTAGCCCTGTAGTAGAACTTTTTGGGAAAAAGACTAGTCATGAAGAATAGTCCTGACGATCGCCAGAATTCTCCAAAAATTCGATATTGGAATCATGTTCACAGTCAGTATATCTCACACTAGTAATCCATACCGTCTTAAATCCATCTTCTTGAAACAAGTTATGACATCCAGACTAGTCTAAATGATAGTTCTGCTGTTCAATACAAGAAAAGTTCTAGCAGAATTTTCTGAAATGGCTGACTAGCCCAAACTTGTTGGAAGGACGTTGTCTTATAGGTGGACTAGACAAGACAAATATACTGAGGTTTTAGGCTAGACAGGTCGCGCTTCATACCGTCTCTTTTGCTCACTTGGGCTAGGAAATGCTCTATTTAAGAGAACGAAAAAGATTCTAGTAAAATATTTTTTGATCATAGGAAAATAATACAACGTGTATAATAAGCTCATATACGAAACATCGAAATTGTGCATTAACAAATTTCTAATATTCATATGCATGAGTCGTATATATAAGAAAATAAATCGTTATATATTACAGTACAACCTCTATAAAATGAACACACGCGCAACAATTTATAAGTTTGTGTGTGCAGCAAGAGAAAAAAGAGATGAAAATTTAAAACAAAAAAAAAACATAACGTGTATTCTTAAACAGTGTTACACTAATTAATCGGCGGTCTATTGACCAGAAATAAAATCCGTCGTATGTATAGAACAAAAGGAATAATGAAAATGAATAGTCCACGTATAAAGATGAACATTTACATGTGAAATAACAAAGCACTTTTCTATTTACGATTGTGTGATGACAACGAAACACACATTAACGCCCCTCTCTGAAAAGATACAGCTGATTCTTGAAAACGAAGAGAAGTTTTCGTACCGTACACTTCCTGACAAATATAAGATCTCAATCGGCAGTTTATCTAACATTATCAAGCGCAAGGTCGAGTATATTGAAAGTTATGAACAAAATGAAAGTTCAACTAAGAAGCGCAATCTACGAGATGAATTCAGTCAACAGCATCATA
>CAJNYU010003544.1:0-10288 GCA_905331475.1 Rotaria socialis
TTTTAGGGTTTTTGAAAGGGTTTATAACACCTTAATAAACCCTTTAAAAGGGTTTGTGACACGTTGCACTTTCATAAACCCTTTTTTCGTTTTTTATTCTACGGATATTTTTTACAGTGTATTGCAAGTTCAACATCATCTTCAAGCAAACAAACATCATCATCCACATTTGGTTCTTCTACCTCAAAAATCATTCCATCATCATCATCATCATCACCTAAAGAAGCTAACCTCTGTTCCAATACAACAACAAAAAAGAAAACAAAATCAAAATCAAAAACACAAATTATCAACTGTAGCAGTGGTTTACAAAACAATGATAATGAAAGTGATGATGAAGCACATTATGATTTACAAACATGCATAGAAGAAAGTAGTGGTTTAGTTCAATTCTTAAGCACACCATGTATGATCTTGTATAAAAATAATTTACAGAATCAAAGTTAGTTAAATTATTTATTTTATTTTCAACCATTAAGTTATTCCTTACAGGAGTTGTTCTAGCCTGTTCCATACGAACAGTCTTACAATTCTGGTGACCAGAAAACATAATTTGATTTGTTCCCCTGATATATTAGATTTTGAGAATGTCTTTTTTTTCTACTATAATATCTGTTTCTGGTGACCAGAATATTAAAACCTGGATCATACTGTTTATCCCTCTTTTTGTTTTTGTTTTTGTTTTTGTTTTTGTTTTTGTTTTTGTTTTTGTTTTTGTTTTTGTTTTTGTTTTTGTTTTTGTTTTTGTTTTTGTTTTTGTTTTTATTTGTTCTTTGCTGATTGCGTTTTAGGTGATCTTGAAAATTACGTTTTACAACATCTTTCATCATATAAAGGAAATGTATGTGAATTTGCTGGTATCAAAGGAACGGATGCGATGAAAAATAAAATCAATGAATTTTACCATCGCAATCAAAAAACATCTATGAAATCAACGATTCTTTTTAAAGGACATGCATCTAAAACGACAGCAACACAACAAATGTTTTTAAGTAATGGTCATTTATATTTGTACGTCGATGCCGTAATGAAAAATAAAACATCGAGAAACAAAAGAAAGAAAGTTTGCGTTGGTAAGTGATACATATTTCTACTATACCCTCCTCAAATAGAACTTTTGTCTTGTTCTTATTTTTTGAAAATCAAAAGGATAAATTTTGTTTCTTCCCTTTTATATGAAATATAGGCTCAGCACGTGGTGGTGATCGTGAAGAATGTCATGGAAAGAATGGTGACCGTGGTATAAAAGGTGGAATTTCAGCTTCGACCAAATATTCTCAAAATGAAACGAATGGAAATGGAAATAATGAAGGAAAAAAAATCGGTAAGTTCATAGAAGACATAATGAGTCAATGTGCTAGAAAGAAATTTTTAGATTTTGGTCACCAGAAACAAAATTTATATATTTGTGTTTTAGATATTGAAAATGTCAATAATGGTTCGGAAACTGAATTGGAAGGAGATGAAGGAGAATCAGAACCATGTGTTAATGAAGATGAAAATTCAGAAGAAGAAACGAGTCATATAAATAGTATGTTATTAAAACAACTATTGTTTAAATTTCAAAGTAGACATAAAAATAGTGAATAGAATTTTTAGTGGTATTGTGTAATAGATTTCTGTGTTTCTAATATTAGAAACTGGTGACCAGAGCATGAATTTATTTACCTGTCTTCGTTTAGCTTCAACCGGTCGTACAAGAAGAGGTTCGATTAATTGGAAAGGAGGATCGAAGAATAGTGAGTATATAATTGTAACAACAGTTTCTTTTAAAGCGCTCAGCATTGTTGTTTATCACTTGTTTTAAATAGCGGGTGTATACTTGTTATATAATAAGAAAAAAGAAGTACAAGAATGCGTGAATAATGTATTAAGTTATGCCCGTGAACATGGAACATTATTATCAGGAGCTCAACTTAAGACAATCTTGGATATCGAAAATGTTGAAATCACGAAAGATCGTGCAAATGGTCTTGTACAAGTTATTTCCAAAAGTGTTGACATTGTTACTAATCCATATTTTGTACCACCAACAACAAAAAAACCGTAAGCAATAATTTCGGAACAATACATTTTCCTACTTCTATCATTCTTTTATAATAGAGTGTATGAGTATTACGGGAAGAACTATGAACTGGCTATGATACATCCCATAAAACCCATACCAATACCAAGTGCAATATTGGCAAAATATCAGAAGGAAACAAATAAAAAGGTCACTAAATAATTTTGTAATTCTGGTAACCAGAGTTGAATTTATTTTTACATTTATATTGAACAAGAAAAGGTTGATGGTGGAAATAAAAGTGGAAATGAAGAAGAATCAGTAAGTTGTTGTTTGAGAATTCTAACAGGAGTGAATTTTATCATTCATAGGAGAAAAATAACTACTTTTGTTTTTTCTAATTGCAGTCTGTTGAAATGATGGAGGGAAAAGATTCAGAAACGTACACTGCTGAAGATGATGATGCGATGGAAGTTGATGATGTAAGTAGTGACAATCTTTAGATTCATTTTTAATAGTGTATTATATATACTATTTATTCCTCTTTTATTGAAATAGAACAAAACCAATGAAGAAAATGATACAAATTCAGGTGATGATGAAGATGAAAACGAAAAACTCAATGAGTTAAAAAATAATAGTTCAGAAGTATGTTATTACTGTTTGTGAAGTGGTGACCAGATTTTTAGATTTGGATTTTAATCTTTTATCCTAGGGATCTAGTAATAATGTTAAAAGTGGTGTTGATAACAAAAATCAAACTGTGATTGATAATAGTGTGCTCGATGAAGAATCTATTGAAAATAATATTATCTTACTACCATCTAATCATTTGGAAGTTGTTAGCCAAGAAAATGATCCTAGTAACAATAATGTTGTTAATATTTCAAAACAAATTGAACCACAAGTTGAAAATGTTGTAAGTACACTGCTCTATGCTGACAAAATTGTAGTTTCTGGTAACCAGAAAAGTGTTTTCATCCGACTACTTATAGATTACACGATCGTCTTCTCCAATCACTGGCAAAAATGATTCTTCCATTACGATTGATATACGTAGTCGATCATCACGACAAACAGTATCATCATCTGTGACTTGTTTTAATGATTTATCGGTATTGAATCGTAACTCGAAACTGACTACGACTTTACCATCGACAACAACACCATCTTTAGATTCTACTGACTCTGCACGTAATCCAATGTCGTTAACTGATACATCTCATTCAAATACAGTTCAACGTTCCAGTTCAGTTGAAAGTACTAGCAAAATTACACTATCTCTTGAACAACCAGTCACACCATCACACCATCACAACCGAAACAAAAAAATAGCCATGTTAAAAAAATTATTGCTCGTCAAATTACACCCAAAAAGTAGGTTTGCTTTTATTTCTCATATACATACTGGTCGTTTTTAATTATAGTGACCTAGCATTTTCTTTTTCTAATTATAGTTATCAACGACGATCCTTCTTTTTACGTTCGAAAACAAGAAAGAAACAACAACAATTATCTACTATCACATCTTTTAAACGTAAACCAGATGGTGAACATACACACACGGTACCATCCACTGTCCCATTAAAAAAAAAGAAATCGAATAACGGTGAAAAAGCTGGGACAAATTACGAAGCGTTAACGAAAGCTCTGGGGAAAATTTAAAAAAAAAACTAACAACACCAATTATTTGAATGATAATTAATATTAATGATTTACTAGAGAACATTTTCAACTTGTTATTAGCGACGAAAACATATAAAGAACTATGACTCTGATTTCATTTTGTTATTCCACTTCTATCTTCTTCTTTATTTTTGCTTTAATTAGGTATTTGTTTGTGCCAAATTAGTAACATATTCTAAGTATTTTTCTGAAATATACTATTTGTTTCGTTTTTCTTCTTTCATTGTTTGAAAACAACAAAAACTATCCTAAAATTTATTTTTGTTCGAAATGGTAATGCGAAATGAATTACTAGTAATTAGAGGCGAACTTTGAAAAGTATGCTGGAAACAAAGCACTTCTATTTGACTTTGGTTTATCCTAGCGAGTCAAGAAATTATCTTCATGAATATTAAAACAGTCTTATTAAGGAATTATCCTGGATGTTGATTCGAGTGGGATAAAAAAATAATACTCGTGAATATTTATAGTAAATATCGATGATTTGTTTTCTGCTATGCTTGCAGACCCTTCTTTCAAGTTAATATTCAATATGAGTATTTAATTATATAAAGTACGTAGCACAACTGTGGCCCTAAGAAAACAGCTTTTTTTTACACAGATTTTTTATTTCATAAAATATCTGATTCTGGATACCAGAACAACTAACTTTTCTTGCTTATTGTTTTTTATGGTAGATTTTATTCATCATCGTTTATTTGTTATTATGCACACCAACAATAATCACACGTCGTCTGCTATTTCAAGTCCTTTGTCAACATCGAATATATCATCAACACCATTACATCATCTTCTGCCTACTCCATAAAATCAAACATCAAGTGCACTTCATATACCATCCTCGTCATCACATTTGTACTGTCCTGCATTACCGTTTCAACATCAATATCAATATTCACATTCAAGTGAACCTCAACCACAAACATTATCACCAGATGAATGGAGTTTAATAATATCGTTAAGAATGATGAAAAATTTTAATGTTTCACCGCCATTTCAACCACCACCACTTTCATCATATCGGCAAGCGGGTGGTGCAACATCATATCAAGCAATTTCTTCTTATCAAACTTGTCACCAGATGCAACCGTCAACATATTACGCAACAGCACCTCCATATTATCACCATCCATATGCAGGATCAGCAACAGTATCACAACAATTCTTAAATGCTCAAGAAATTCAGTATTCAACTACACAAGCACAGGCATCATTCACGACACCTGTTTCATCATTACCACCTTCTACAACAGTTGCTCTATCATCACCACTTTTTACAAGAACTGCGTCTCCATCATCATCTTTTATAACACCTTCTTTTTTATCATCATCTCCACCAACAATATCAGTACAAGGAAAAGTTGCATTAATACCTGAATCTCCACAAACACAATCAGGTCACCAGAATCATTCACCCGAACCACAACTACAATCACCCTCTCCTTCTTCTTCTAATTCAACACCAGTAACCATTATTTCACCAGCGCAACAGCAGAAACAGAAGTCTCCAATTCAACATTTATTAGTTCCTGGTCGACATCAATCATCCAATTCTCAATTACCAACAACATACCAATATGATTCATCGAGGACACGACCAACTGTCCAACTAATTGATCCGACGAAGCCGTACAAAATTGGAGATACAATCAAAGTTGGAGGACGTACTTTACAATCAGATGCATCCTCAATGAAATATTGGCTTGAAGACGATATGGCTATTACAGAAACAACAAGCGGAGGACACATATTGAATATGGGAGGATATTCATATTTTGCAAAAAAACTATGCAAACAATTTTACGAAATGGGAATGTGAACATCGACGTCATCATCGGTGTTCTTCAATAGTCATTCGGTCATCAGATCCAACAGTAAAAAATTACTTTCGGATTTATTCAATTCAAGGTGAACATATCCATGAATCTAAACCGGATAATGTTGAAATTCGTCGGTTTAAACAACGTGTACGTGATCGTTGTCGTCAGGAGTTATCTAGTCCACGAACAATTTATGAAGATGAATTGATGAAAGGAAAATATTCAGCAGAAATGTTAGTAGTTTTACCAACATTTTATAACATGCGTAAGTAAAAAAAACCTTTCTTACAACTTCATTTCTCAGGAAAGACAGTATAAATACTAATCTGGTGACCAGTGCTCACACTATTGATTCTTTCAAGATAGATATGATTAGAAATAAAAATTAACATCTTTCATCTCACTCGAGAAGTCATAATCTTTATGAATCTGGTGACCAAATTATGATTTTGCTTAATTTTTTTAAGAAGCGCAATTGTATCGTATTCGTCAGGAACATTTACCAACATCACCAACAGATTCAAAGTTTGTGTTACACCCAGGCTTTACGACTACAGATCAAGGAAACAGATTTTTATTGTACGATTCTAATGTTGTTCAAGTACCGTATGCATCAGCACCACCAGAAGTTGGTCGTTTACTAATTTATGCGAGTGATTTACAGTTAGATATTTTATCAAAATCAAATCGCATTGGAAGTGATGGAACGTTCGAAACAGCTGCACAGATTAGTCATCAAAATTATATAATAATAGGTGAAGTTGAAGAAAAGCATCCTGGTAAGAATAAATTGTAATCTGATCACCAGAGAAAGGTTTTCTGATTCTCGATGTTTTCTTGTATTTTTAATTATAGTACCATTAATTTTTTGTTTGTGTGAACATAAAAACTATGAAACGTACAAACTAATCATAAAAGTATTAAAAACAGCTGTTATCAATTTGAAGCTGGATTTGAAGCCGGTATATTGGATGAGTGATTATGAAAGTGCATTAACAAAAGCTATTAAAGAAGAGGTAAATATATCATCTTTTTATAAAATGTGTCCTTTCATAAATTGCTTCTTCACTCCAGGTTAAGACTTGCATGCATATACTTTAAATCCTCAAAACATTATGCTAGTCACCAGAGATATTTGGAAGGAAGTACAGAGCTAAAAGCCCGAGTGTAATCAAAAGTCTATAAACATGTACCAATTAATTTCTTTTGGTGACCAGATTCACAAGTTTTATTGTGAAGCCATATTCTTTTAATTATCTTTTATTTTCAGTTCCCAAATACACAATTACTGGGATGCGCATTTCACTTTTCCCAGGCAATTTATCGCAATATTCAAGGTAAAGGTCTACAAGATGCATATCAAAATTTGGAAGTGGTACGACAAGTTCTTCGTCAAATAATGGCTTTAGCATTTGTACCTAGTGATCAAATTACAAGAGTATACTATGACGTCATTAAACCACAATTAAATAATGTTCCGGCAAAACCAATATCTCTTCGTCATAATTTACGTGACTTTTTCAAATATTTCGAATCATTTTGGTTGAGGAAAACTAATCAGTTTTGTGTATTTAATCAATCAACACGTACAAACAATGGACTGGAGGGTAATTAGCATTTCATTTCTATGTTATCTTCTGTATAAGTAGCTTCTCATCTGAGATTAAAACAGATTTCCACTAATGAAAGTAGAATATGGTCACCAGACTAGACTTTTCTCGAAAATCTCAAAATTACAAAAGAAAAAGAGTTAACAATCCGATTAATCGGTTTCTGATAGAAATTATACTCATACTTCTATGGTACATGTGGCCACCAGATATCTAAAATACGTTCAGCTTCGCTTATCTTCAATTAATCATGACTTCTGCTATCATTTCAAATGTAGGGTACAACAACAAGATGTGTGTTCAGCTATCAGCTCATCCACATCTTTATCGTCTTATTGTGTGGTTTGAAAAGGAAGAATTGTTAGTACAATAATTAGTGATGAAAATTAGCTCCGATATACCGGTGCACAAAAGAAAACAAACTGCAATAACAATTCTTATTAATGATTCATTACAAACTTTGTGGGACAATTATAATGCTGGAAACCTTAGCGCAAAAGATTTATTATTAGAATCATCTAAATGGGTAGCAAAAAAAGTTTCATAAAAGTCACATAAAAAAGGTGAATACTTGGGTGTAGTTTTGTAATGTTGGTTTTATACATTGTTTTTGTAACTTGTCAGTGTCGAATAAGTTTTGTATTTGGTGACCAGAAACTTTAAACTGTGCTTTGATTATTACGTCTTTCTTTGTATAATACTATATGTTCATTGTATTGGTTTTGTTTGATATGTCTACTGAGCCGCTTTCTCTTAAACATACTCTTGTTCAGCAAAAAACAATTTAGTTCTCTATCTATTTTGCTGCACGTTTTCATTTTTTCAGTTCTTTTGAAGCTCGTTCATATATGAAATAAATAATTGCATTTTTGTTATTTGTAAGGTGTGCTTTTTCTATAAACATAATTAATTTCTTTTTTTCGTTGTGCTAACGCTTTTGGTTGTCTTAGGATCATCTTTTAAAGAAAATTGAAAGTGTGTACATTGTAAATAAAAGCTATAAAAAACTCTTCATTAAAGAGAAGTATTTAACTGTCAATGGAATGCCAAACTTCTTTAAAACTGATGATAACGAAAGAGTAAAGTATTTTAGAGTGTGCTGGAGAAACTGAATGTCTAGACTATACCACAAATTGGGGTCACTAGATTCATCCCTACATCACATCCACATTTTTGAATAATTAAACAATTATGATCCACTCTGGTGACCAAATACGGATTTGGATTTAGAGATTTTTCAATTGACAGGTTTTGTTTTAATTACATAAAATCATGTTCAAACTATAACCAAATAGCATATCAGTATTCACACTATTCTGCACTTATGTTTTATAATGCCATTGACTGTAGATCGCTTAGTAATTAGTTTCCTTCGATTCTGGTTACCAGAATTAACTCTCTAAGATTCTTGCAACTGGAAGTAAGAGATGGTGTTAAACAAAATCCCTATCTGGTCACCAGAATTGATAATAATTGTTTAATTATCTACAAATGTGGATATATGTAGGGATGTATCTGGAATTACAATTTGTAGTAAAATATAACCAACGGTAGGTTATCATTTACCACAAAACTGGTTACCACAAATGAATCCCCAAATAAAATCCCCATTTGGGGCAATGAAACGAATATAGTGAGGATACTGATTTGGGGATATTTTTTAATTCGCTAAACATAAGAAAACCAGCTTTGCGATGAATCTGGTGAGCAGAACATATTGTGGGTCACCAAAAACTACACTTTATAGTGACCCAAGATATATCCTGGTCATCAGATTCATCGCAAAGCTGGTTTTCTTCGTGTCACGACATTACCGCGCGCGACACTTCCGCGCTACAGTGATCGTGCGAGCAAAAGTTGAGGGTGAACTCGTAAATAAGTGTGAGAAAGACAGCAAAAGTGAGGGGACGAGTGAGGGTGAGGGTAAGAGTTAGAATGCGGACTTTGCGAGCAAATATTATGCATGAATCTGTATTGCGCGGTAATGTCGTAGAACCGTTTTCTTATGTTTAGCAAATTAAAAAATATCCACAAATCAATATCCTCACTATATTCGTTTCATTGCCCTAAATGGAGATTTTATTTGGAGATTGATTTGTGCTAACCAGTTTTTGGATAAATGATAAGCATTCAAGAAGAATAGGAATGATGCATGGTACTGATTATAAATGGTCGCGAAATAGAATAATTCAATTATCTCTTTGAGAAAAGCGAGACTATTAGTTCACATTCGCCATAATTTTTATGGTGAAAGCTATCAATAGCTTTTTTGTTTTGTTTTCTGCAGCTCTGGTCATCAGACCATTAGTTTGAAATTTTAACATGTGATTGATAAGTGGAATTTTTAAATACTAATTGTAATCTTTCTCCAGTAATTCTCTCGCATTTAGTTCATCGGGTGTGTCAGTAAGCCTCGAAATTTGATCGTATAATATATGTACAACTCAATTTTTGTTATATACGCATTGCTACTCACTCTTATCAATAGCATTACAATTACACAGTTAGTAAAAGTGGTGGTAGGTTATTATTTACCCCGAAACTGGTTAGCACAAATCAATCTCCAAATAAAATCCCCATTTGGGGCAATCAAACGAATATAGTGAGGATATTGATTTGCGGATATTTTTTAATTCGCTAAGCATGAGAAAACCAGCTTTGCAATGAATCTGATGACCAGGATATATCTTGGGTCACTATAAAGTGTAGTTTTTGGTGACCCACAATATGCTCTGCTCACCAGATTCACCGTAAAGCTGGTTTTCTTACGTTTAGAGAATTAAAAAATATCCCCAAATCAATATCCTCACTATATTCGTTTGATTGTCCCAAATGGGGATTTTATTTGGGGATTGATAGGCATTCATATTTGTTATATAATTCAATATTGAGTGAAAAATCATTTTCTGGTCACCAGAACTTAAATTGAACCTTGGCTAACACAGTGATCATGCTAGAAAATTTTATTCTAGAGTTGATACTGTGTAGTAGGAGAAGCAAGATGCGATTGAATTACAGCATACACAGTGTATATTATGAAAAAAAATCCCCAAAAAAACAATCCCCAATTTAAAATCCCCATTTGGTTACCAGAATTATTTTATCATCCCCAATTGGGGATTTTTTTTGGGGAACGATTTGGGGATTTCAATTTGGGGCAAATGATA
>CAJNYU010003546.1:7431-34243 GCA_905331475.1 Rotaria socialis
CCCCCTGATTTACGCAAAATCTCAATGCATTTTCTTCTTGCTTCTTAATCTTCAAAAACCTTGTCATATGTGTCGAAAGCGAAAGAACTTCAAGATTTTAGAGAAAATATTTGTGAGAAACAGCTTTGAACAAAAAACAATACACAGATTTTGCGTTTTGTAGAACATGAAATTCTCTTTCTTGAGACATACGAGGGAATTGCTTCAAATCCCATTAAGATATCAAAAATTTCAAACCTTTTCCTCAGAGCTATGGACATATTATCTGGAATTTTAGCCTATAAGATGATATAAACTAAAAACTTTGCCCATTAATAAGAATCCTTATAGATACGAGCAGAAAATACAAAAATGTTATGATTTGCGGGCACTTAATTTTTCGGGAAGAAAACAGTATTTCGTGATGTAACTTCCAGGAATATTCAATTTATAGATAGTCTTATCAGTGACCGAGAGCTTCAGATTAGACCGCAGTCATTTAATTTTTTTAGTGTATACCGTCCGATAGGTTAAAATTTCAGTAATATGAGTATAACTCTGGTGAGAATATTTAAAAGCACATTTTCCATTTTGAGATTTTTCATAACTCACTTGGATCTAATTTATGAACAAAGGTCGAAATCAAAAACTATTTATCACTTGAAATTGCTTTATTTTTCTCTTTAATAAAAACTTGGAATTCTTCTCTGTTATTAGAAAAATGAACTCATTCAGTTCAACATATTTGATTCACTTTTTTTGTTTTGTTTTGCTAAATTATTTCTGTTCAACAATCGATATCATCATCGCCTATTACTAAGAGTCAAAGAAAATAGATGCAGTACTTCAAATTATTGAATACTGTTGCATTTGCCTTTGTGAAAAAAAATGAATAGCAGTGTCAAATTCTTAGTCATAGTTTCAATTGTTCTGTTTTGGTGAAAATTTAAAATAAAAATTTGTTCATTATAATAATATTCTTTTATTTTAACTAGTAATGTAGTAGCTGGTAACAATCTCTATGATGCTGAATATATTCGATATTTTACTGGTATAAAAACAATCGTTTTACCATCATTATGTGCTTATACAAGAGCGTCATATCGACGTAATGAGCGAAAACCTTTTTTAATAGGAAATATGAATGCGCAGAATTTTCATTCGAAATTTATGTCACTCTTAAGTGATTCATTTAATCGTTTAAAGATAAAAGTATCGATTCGTCATATACGAGACTTTTATAAAAGACATTATCGATATACTGAACTAGCTCAACATCCAGGTATAATACATATTCCATATCAAGTATCTCTTATGAGTATATTTGAGCAATATAGAATGAATATTCCATTATTTGTTCCATCACTTGATCTTCTTACAGAATGGCATTATACATATCAGGTTGTTAATGAACGAACTTGGGACGGAATCTCTAGAAAATTAGGAAATGCATCAAGAATATCAGGTGTTTTAGGTCCTGATATACCTGATCCTAATAATGATTTGGATCGAGATGCAATTCGTTACTGGCTAAAGTTTTCTGATTTCTACCAATGGCCACATATTATTTATTTTAATTCAACTGATGATCTTCTTATTAAATTAAAAACGACCAATTTTCAACAAGTTAGTGAAAATATGAAAGTATATAATGCTAATTTAAGAAAACATCTATTCGAACAATGGCGCCAAATACTTCAAAGAACTAATCCACTATAAGAATTGCTCATTATCATATAAAATATTGTTTCATATCAATTTATTTCAAATTAGCTAAACCTATCCAAGTGGTTAGTGTGGATGTCCTCTAGAAAGCTCCACCCATTCAAATCGTTACCGCGCACTCACTCACATTCTCAACATCGGTATGAACTGTGCGCTTATATGGCATTTATATATTTGATATTTTGTATCTTTCTAAGAGAGCGATGATTGGTATACACCAATAGGTTTTGTTTTCCTATTCTGTATATATTAAACAATCGAGATTGTCGTTCGCCTGCACTGATATCAATGCGTGTGTACATCCGAATTCTCTTAATCTGAAACAGCACAGGCATACCCCCATGTATAATTTTTAACTCTAATAAACATCTCCGTGCTGGTATGAATGCTAGAAATATGTTGTCGTGCTATTCAACGACTGTGCAAACTCTAATTTTTTTCATCTTGCTATCTCTTGGCAACGCTTTCAAATCTATCAGGATCGTGTGAACAGATTTAGCTAGTTAGTTTTACCATATACGTCTATGTATTGAAAAATGTAACTGTTGTTAAGAATGTTTCTTATCCGTATATTGTAACTACTAATGATAATGATGAGGATACAGATTATTCTATAAATAAATCTAGATGCCAAATTACAGTTATCATTTTGACAACCTTTCAACATATATAGTGAATTAAAGTTTAAGAGCCCTGTATTCTTCCATGAATTTTTCTACTATTGGTTCCAAGTTTTCATTAACCATTATGATTTCTTCTTCACCATATTCATTGCTACCGTAAATGTGGCATATTTTGGCACCTTTCTGTTTGACTTCTAATATTTTCGTATACAATAATTGTGCTGAATAATTAGTACAACCAGTCGTGAGATAAACGATACCAATTTTCAATGTCGAATATTGCAACCGCTTTTGTAATAAATGCTGAAATTTGATTAGAGATATTTTTATTAGCGATGATGCGAAACCTTCCCGATGATAGTTAGTGTCAATAGCTAATTGTTCTAATTCACACGTTATACAACGTTTATAACCTCCTTTAACAACCGATAGAATATAGCCGACAACATTTGATTCATTATACGTTATTACAAAATAAGGACTGTTTGAATTGTGTTGAATCCATAGGCGAGCATAGTCATCAATTTCATTATCATGCGGAAAAATTGATCGATTAATGCGAACAATTGAGTCAAAATCATCGTCACTCTTGGCTTCTCGTACTTCAATTGGATATTTTTCATTTTCATATTGATAATAGAATGCAGTTTCGTTGAGAATAACTCGGCCTTTTTTTGACGACATAAGGTGATCGAAAATTACAACGTTTATTATTAAAGAGAGTTCCTATGGAATCATCGAGTATAATGCCAATAACCGAGGTAACGAGCAAAATTTTGTTTTTTGATTCAGCTGGTGAACAGTAAGCCCGACGCGACTTTTGAGTACTACCGCAAATATCTGAAAAATATAGACTAAAATTGTTAATGTAGTGATGAACTTTCTTAGGCAACTAATCAGTAACAAGTTTTTCGTATAACCAATCAATAGATACATATATTTAAAACTTGAAACTTGAATTCAAGTCAAGTTTCAAGTTGACGCTATTGCTCCATTCAGAGGTTTTGATAGAAAATCTTAATCGAAAGATCCCTGTATCCTCTCGCATGGGGATTATTGAAAAGATTTTTTCTTTTGTCATTGTCAAAAGACTTTGATGGAACGGAGCAAGCGAGTCAAATACTGATCCAAACTACACAGAAAATTTTGGATATGATGAAACTTTTTGATTATTTTCTCAAAACTCTCGAGGATAATTTGAATAGAAAATAAATATTTTTTGGTATTTTGCGATAGTTTCTCAAGACCATTCGTAAACATGAGAGGAAAAATTTTCCATCAGTTTTTGCTAGTCAATTTAGACTGTAAAATTATCACTTTATGAACGGATTTCTGAGTCCTCGGAAGCAGAGATGTCCACAGGGCAGGGTGGGAGCCTTACATTACAGGGTAAAAATTCAGTTGTTTGAATTTCAGTTATGAAAAAATGCTTTTAGTTTCAAAGTATCAATAATAAAAATAGACTTCAGAGAGCGACAGCAACTGGTAAGCAGAACTTCTGATTTATATTGATCACCGTATGAATACGGTAGAATCAAGATAATTATAAATAGTGACCATAAAAGACGTAGGATATCTTAAGTAAGAATGGGAACTTCGAATATCTTCAGAATGGATTACTCCAAAGGACTACCAAACAAGGACAAACTACTTTCCAACTAGAACTCGCTGAGCTCTATTCAGCCCAGATACCAATCGTAGTCGAAATCTCCCTAAAAAACTGAAAATCACAAAAACCATAAAAAAAAGTCATACAAAACTCAACCAATTTTGTTAAATCCAGTCACGATTGGTCAGGAAGAATTTTTCAACATAGTCGCAGTGACTTCCAGTCGATAGAGCGGGTAAAAATTTGTTTAGAAACCATCGTGGCTATCTCGGGAAGTTGCTATTGCGCAATCACGAAAGGATTTAGCAAAAAACCTAGGAATTTGGGCCTAATTTCTATGGGTCGAGAATTTTAAATCGAGCTCAAAAGGTGTCTAATCGATAGAGTACAGCAAGATCTACATCGAAAATAGTATGAGTGATTGTAACGTTCTTCTGGACGAATCACTATGGATTTTACCAAAATTGGTTCAGTTTCGTATGGTTTTTCGGGATTTCAGCTTTCTGCCAGATAGTTTTTTTTGTAGAATTCATATAGGGGCCGGATAGATCCTGTCATGTTCTGCTTCAGAAGTATTTTGTCTTTTTTGGAAAGCTGTTTGGAACGAATTCATTCAGGAAATACTCGGATCCAGTTCAAAGATATTCTCCGTATGCCAGCTTAGCAGAGCAGGGACAGGGCACAAAAAATCATGCTGTGGACATCTCTGCTCGGAAGTAACCTCTGTGTAAAAAGTCTTGGTACAATTTCGTTTTATAGGTTTCTCTAAGCGGAGTAAGCTCTCTCAGATTCTCTACGCACTGCTTTATAGGTCACTAGCAAACCTTCAAAACGATAAATGATTTGTTGAATCATGTTTTCTTTTGTAGATATGACACGTTCAGAACGAGAGCATTTACAAAAGCGTGTTGTACAACAGTATATAACTGTTGCAAACAAACAAACAAAAGAAGATTACTGTTAATGATTTTTTACAAGAAAATATTGTCCACCAAACTATATACAGTATTATTAGGGAGTATGAAGATTGTGAATATATCGGAGATAAATCTAGGTGTAGTCGGCCAAAGAAACTATCAAGTGGACAATTAACACGGCTGAAACGATTAGTGAATCATAAGATTGACATTTCTTTACGAAAAATAGCTCTTAAATTCAAAGTTAGTTTTAAAACAGTTGGTAACCATCTGAAAGCTTTGAATGTATGCTATCGCAAAAAAAAACTCCAATAAATTTCAACTCGTACACGTCGTTTATATCGTTTATTATTAAAAGATGATTATGAACTGTTGATGGATGATGAAAAGTATTTCTTGTTGCACAATGAATCTGTACCTGTAAATCGTGGGTTTTATTCATCAGACGTACATGCTAGATTTCTAGATGTAAAATTCAAAAGAACTAAGAAATTTGAACCTAAATTAGTAGCTTGGATTGCTGTGTCTGAAAATGGCATTTCCAAACCATTCTTCTTAAAATAAAGACACGCTATTATCCAGACAACGTATTTTAACAACTGTAGTAGAGCACGTTTAATGCCATTCATTAACAGGTAACACACTAAAGAGAAAGTTTTATTTTGGCCTGATTTGGCGTCAAGTCATTATGATCATGATATAACGCAGTATTTAAATGATAGTGATGTACAATTCGTGCCCATAAAGTGCAATCCTCAAAACTGTCCACAAGCTCGTTCAATAGAGACTTTGTGGTCAACTATCGACGGTATGGTACATGACAATGGTTGGGAAGCAAAAATGATTGATAGTTTAAACAGAAGAATTTCGAAAAATCACCGATAAAGGACCTTATGAAGCTTGTTCTTTTTGATGTGTAATCATAACCATTGTTACTTTTGTTGGTTGTGAAGAAAAAGAAATAAAAGTGATTTACTGAAATAAAAAACTAAAAACATTTTTGTACCAAGACTTTTTTCACAGAGGTTATTAGCGAAGCGAACCTTTCACTAAAGTAGCTGCTCAATAATATCTTTCTTAAGTCAAAACTTCAAATCTCTAGCACGATTTGTTAATGAGTTATGAATATTCTTTTGGTAATATATGAAACCAACAAAAAGTTTTAAAAAGTGTGCTTTTTAGGTAACAGTTCCGTCAGAACGATTTCTACATTTTTTGAAACTGCGCCACTTTTCTTCAAACAGCTTACGTTAAAACTTTAAGGATTCTTCTCTCTATAATAGATCTTAAGCTTATATACTAGGTGGTAGATATTGTTTCAGTGCTGACCATAGTAAACCGTTTTTCACTACAAGTAATAAGTTTTTTACAAGGTGCTTTTACAGTTTTTTTTAGAGAAAATAGAATTACACAACATTTGTAAAAAAAATCATGCCCAGATCCTTTCAAATGGCAAAATGACAGTTCCTCAATATTATTTAGTGATTGACGAGCACTAATGTTAGCTCATGATTAATGATGAGTTCCTTGACTTCTTGCATATTATTTAATTAATTTCTTTTTGCTGTTGCTATATAGTTTTACAATATATTCTATCATTCTTCCGTTATTCTACTATAACTAATTTGTGTTTGCTGACTCTAGCCGCCGTCCACCTCACCACATTCTCTTACTAAATTGTTTACTTTCATATTTTAGACTTGTGGTACTTTGTCTTGACAATCAATGTTATATCTGCGAAAGGTCTCGTCATCTTTGATGGTGCTCCGTTTCAATATTCATCTCTATCGCCTTTTCCACCCCTGTTTGTCATGTCTAATTTTCTATGTATTGTTGCCCTTCACTATGTTGCTGCCAAATATATAGTTAAGCTCAAGTTGAACATGAATTGGCAGTATTTGGCATATAGTTTGTAATTGGCATATTAAAATATATCACGTACACGTCTAATGATGTTGTTCACTTTTTCTATGCTCTATCTTTAAATATATAATACAAAAGAACTTGTTACTGATAAGTCGTTTTAAAAGGCTCCTCATCGCATAAAGAATTTTTGATGATGTTTTTCAAACATTGACGTTAGTGCTCTACTGATTAGGATGCGAGTATCAAATAAAAAACTAAATCTTGGTAGGTATTCCGGTTTCTTGGTACTCTAAAATCTGCGCAGTTTATCAAAAGAGATACTTTGGAAAAAAAATTGAGCTATTTAATTAAATCTTCATAGCTATACCGTTGTTTGTAGCCATGAATTAGTCGGGATATGTATGAAGTAACAAAAGATATTGAGAATCTAATTTATATCCAATCAAAATAGTAAGGTTCTTATTTAAAATCAAATCATTTTGTTAAGAAATAAGGATAGCAATTATATATTAAAGGCTTTTTATTATTATTGGACACAAACAATTCTATCGATATGAAAATAAATTATTTGTTTTAACTGCAAATACTACGTAGAAATAAAATAATTTCGATAGAATAGTAACTCACTGGTTAGTTATTAAATGTTTTTTTCGTCTTCGACTTAAGCATGAAAGTTATCATTTTTATTTCACTAAGATGTTGTGAGTGACAAGTGAGAAGACAAAATTTAAAGGACGCGCCAACTGATGGTATCTCGACGTGTTGAGAGGACAACATTAAAAATTCTATCACGGTGATAACTCTGCCAATGCCTATCAATATTTTTTTTAAAGAATGATATCAGTTGCTTCCTTAATTATTTGCATGACTCATTATATATAATCATTTTAAGCGTTAAATCCCTTGATCGAAGACAATAAGTAATCATGAATGAATTCTGTATTCGTAACCTAAAAATAATTAATATGTGTTTATTCAATGCTACAAGAGAGTATGTTATGTCAGGAGATATCTGTCCTGCCATAAGTATGTTCTATCTTCTCTCAGTTTCATTCGATCACATTTACAATCATTCCATTCTTCTTCTTGTATCTGCTCTATTTAAGTGAATGTTAATATTTAAAGAAGGGGGATTATTTTTCTTGTGAGAAAGTAATAATAAGAAGAAGGCGAAATAAAGAAGAAGATTGCAACAAAGGATAAACTATTTTTTCATGTTGAGCAGGTATTCATGTAGATTTTTGCATGCACTTTATGCTACCCACGGAAAAATATTTAAGTAGATACCGCTGTTAGACGCGGTTTTTGATAATGACCGCGGTTATATCTTTGGTGACCGCGGTTATATCTTTGGAGACCGCGGTGTGCGAAATAAACCGCATTTTATCGCGGTATGTCATACCGCAATATAGGTTTACCGCGATATGCTCTAACGAAACCACCATGTAGTTACCGCTGGAAACCGCGGTTTGAAAAAAACTCGGTGATATGTAGATTATTTGCGGTATTCGAGAACCACTATATTTCGCAATATTATATCTTGCGACCTTGTTATTACGAATCGAGATCTCCATACATTATTTCCAAAGATATCATTATTCAGAAGAATATAGTCCTAAGGGCGGTGTGGAAAAACCTAATAAACGGTCTGACTTTCGCGGTTCTTAATAACCGCTGAGAGTCGCAACTGGTAAACTGCCAGTAACCGCGGTTTTGGTTGAAAAATTTTTCCGTGGGTAGTCAACCATGGAGCAACTATTCAAATATCCATAAACACAGCAAAAGGCCACGAAAAAGTAAAGTAGCTATGAAACAAACACACAAATACATAGAAAACACAAAGTATGTACAAATTTGCCAAATAGCTTTTGAGAAGCCAGGTACTTAGGAAAAAGTCTAAATGCAATGAAACTATCCGAATAGCTATTACCTATTAATATAGCGACGAAAGATTCATCCAAAAGGCTATGCAAAAGTAACATAATGACAAAGTCCCCAAAGTGTTTAATATTAAGAACAATGTATATCTTTTGAAAAAACACTATCATGGGGACTCTCTTGATATATTTTTTATCTAGATGTAAGCAGCAAGCAAGAAAGAAAGAAATGAAAACATTTACTCGACTATCTTTATGAAGAATAAGATAAGATGATATGACCGTCGCATATAGAAAAACACCAGGTAAAATAGTTGCAGTAGAATAAATGACAATATCGAGTGCTGTCCTTTATATCTCAACTTTTTTTCATCGTGTAAAATTAGAGATGAATAGAATACCTGAATGACTATGGTATGGGTGGATAAAGAGAAGCCTAGCACTCCCACCCACACTTTTATTTAATTAAGTTCACTCAAGTAAAAAAATGTATAAGGTGCTTTTCCAAAACAAAAAGACAAACCAATAAATATACTTTTATTTTTCAAAATCTTATGTACGTCTTTGTGATTAATTTTCTATGTGACTTTGTGTAAGTACATGAATAGAAAATAAAGTGTACAAATAATATATAAATATACATATTTCAGGTTGAATATAGCTATTCGGATTGAAACAAGTAAGTATAATAATACTTTAAGTTCAAATAGGTGTCCCCACTATCAATATCTATGACAAATCGGGTATTTTTTTGAATATTCCCATATCATGCGAACCGATCGAAAAACGTTAAACTTAGTGTGAAAACTTTCTAGTGATAGCTTTAAAAACGCTCAAAAACATAGTCCTTGTTTCGATATTGTCTAGGGTAGTCGGTACACAGTACCGAAAACGCTCCATAATTTATCCAGTGGCATTGAATACGGATATCGTTCTACTAAAAATAGTGACTCTCCGTAAAGTTGTTGTTTTTTCATTATTCACTGTCGTATATGGAACGTATCTTGCGACCCGAATTCTGTTCTAAACAACTTTCTAGAGGATACAATTGATTTTGATGAAGTTTTCCTACCCAAGTGAGCAAAAGACTGGTTAAATGACTAGTCTTTTTTCTAGTCAAGTCACCCCGTCCCGTCTAGTCTTTGTCTCAAAAACTCTCGTCCACGACTAGTCCGAGTTTTTATCCGTCATGCATACGCGTCCTAGTACTCTGATTGACGACTAGTCATAAAATCTAATAAGAGTAGTCGTGACGGGTGTCCCTGTCGCCCGTCAGGAAATAGTTTATGGATGAAAAATTAANGATTAATCAATAGTCAAGAAATAGTTCAGAAAAAAACTTATTTTGTAAAGTTATGTTTTTGCATGTTCAATCATGTTGCTTATATTCTGTTCTGTATGCATAAAAAAAACGGTGAATGACTAGATAGCCTATCTAAATAAACTAATGATGTCGCTTTCTGTTTTACTCAAGATCTTGTGAGAAGATAATAGTAAAAGAAATCGTTGCCATGATCTTGCTAAGATCTTAGGTACAAATTTATCAGATAGGACAAGATCTGAACAAGCGAATTATCTTTTAAAGATCTTGATAAGATCTTACCTACCAATCCCAAGATTTCAAGATCTTACTTACAAGATGTTTCACTAGGGTTATTAAGGACGAAACGCATCATGGTTGCTAAAAAATAATATAAACACACTAATGCACTCAGTCACACTAGTCTAAAACCTGACGATTAATTATTTTGTTTATGGTTAGAAATTTCTAGAAAGAGTATCTTTGCCAATTGTTTTTTCTTTCCTCCTCTTATACGGACAGTCACATCTTGTCGTACGTCATGTAAAAGAAATAGGTAAGAAGAAATACATTATCATGCTGTCATTGTAACATGATGAAATGATGATATTGCACTAGAAGGAACCTTGTGAGTATTAGAACAGGTGCAACGTTCTAAAGATATTCATTAATTATTATATTGCAAAAAACAATTTTGATGCTTGTTTGCCATTTATAAAGAGCAAAAACAAATCAATTTCATTGTAAACTTAAGAGAAAAGAAACGAATCAATCATACATCCAACAGCTAATAGTTTTATACATCGTTTAAGAGAGTGAACACCTGATTAGAGACTTTTCGAATATTGAGCATAGTTTACAGTCATTTCTAAAAGAATATATATTCATTCAAAAATTTTTTAAAGCAAGAGTGAGTAAGGCAAATCAATTCAATCGTGTCACTTTCCATTTCTGATCTAATCCATTATCAAATGTTCGTTGTACCATTTGTACACCTGCTTGTGCAGAACCATTGAGAATTGAAGCCACTTTTTGTGACCAAACATTAACGAACGATACAGTCTGATCATCATGTTGCATGATATGCCAAATTTGATTTTCTTTTAAGTTAAATGTATATTGCACTACTTTTGCATTATCATCTGTTTGCCAAGCATGAACATCGAGAACTTTACGACTATTAACATTGATTATTTTGTATTGACTATTGCCAATATACTTTATATCCCATGTTTGCCATGCAGCACCTGTATAATTGTTTTGTACAACTAATATACGATCTTGCATTTGACCAGATTGAACTTCAGCTGATAAATTAGATTTGAGGTTTATTATTGTGTAACGACCATCATACTTTGGTGACCACATTTCTACACTATCAATTAATAGAGTTTGTGGATAATCGGTGGCATTCAATGATGGTATCGATGGTGATCGACCACCGACACCCAATGCTAAAACTAATCTCATTTCAGTTATTTGTGTCAATTCAGTTGATTGAACAAATGATCTTAAAGTAATATTATCGTAGAAAAATGTGACTTTGTCATAACCCCAATCGATTGAATACGAATGCATATCATTACTATTATCACCCAATGAACGTGCAGTTCCACTAACTGAAGCACGTGATCCAGATGGAGATGTATATTGAAAAGAGTAGCCAATATTTTTTCGATCCTCAAATATGTCCATAGATAATATGGGCAAAGTTTCATCAGTTGGAACGAGCATTATCATTGGCCAAGTACTTTTTGCTGGCGGAGCTTGCATACGTATAACAACTAAGCCACGAGTTAAACTGATACGACTATTCATATAAATGGCGCCCGATGTATAATCTAGATCGACAAGACCATAATCAGCTGTATCAATATTCGTTATAGTTGTTGATCGCATGGCAATTGCTGTCAAGTTGACTCGATTATTCGATATAGATACTTGGCGCCGGGCCATATTTGCTCGATGGTTATAAAATGTTCCCCATGGATAATCGGAATTCCATATGGAACCGTTAAGTCTAGGTCCACTATCAAATGAATCTTCGAAGACTATTACAAGATCATCTCGATCAATACCCAGTGTATTTTGAAGATTGAAAACAATAATCGCGACTACCAAAAGCGTTGATAAACGGCTTAAGGACATTTTTTTTCTAATTCAGATCAGCGCTTTTCTTGCCACTATATATATGCTTTTGTTGATGCATTGTGAGAAAATAAATCACATGACAATCACAGTCAGTGACTACAATTTGCAATGATTCAATTCGCGCCTATTTCACTCGTCTGAAATTATAGTCCAATTTTTTATAATAAAAATAAAAGTAGGATAGTGATGCTATGTGTTCGTTATTATATGAATTAATTTTAAATATATGATAAATTAATTATGGATGAACATATTTGCTCATTCAATTAAACGAGACCTGGCCAATTCTAATTAATCAGTTGGTTATTAAGGTTCCGACACTATATTTTATTTCAAAACTACCAGACGAGTTAAAGTGAGTGCAACACACAGTATTTTTAAAATAACTCAACAGAGATATATTGTCTGATCTTGATTACGTTAAAAAATTGAAAATAGCAATATAATGCGTGCAAAAGTTTTTTGTAGTTATCCCCAAGTAAGCAAAAAACGAAGGGAGACTGCCGACGTGACTAGTCAGAAATGTCCGCAGCTGCCGTCAAGTCTAGTCTGGAATGTCTTGCATACCCGTCTTGTCTAGTCAGCTTAATGAGGAGTGTCTTGCAAACACGTCTGTACTAATCTGAAATGTCCTTGAGCCCAGTCATGTCTAGTCCAGACTAGTAAGAAGATTAAAACAGAGGTTACACGGTGGATTTGAACATCCAGCCCGAAAGTGTTCAAGATATGACGGATATCATGGCGGCAGTCTAGGATACTGAGATAGACTGCCGTAAGTATATATAGTCTAAACTTATATGTTGACTCCCATCCATGCATAGAAAATGAGAAACAAGCCGACGTAAACGGTATTGACTAGTCTGAAGCATCTTTTGGACACCTCATGACTAGTCCGTTGTTAAGAAGTGTTTATTTTACTCAATGCTTATCGAATTTTTTTCTAGCTAAAAGGACAATTAGAGAGTCTGCTGTAATCAATAATGCATTCGAAAAGATAATATATTGCGTGCATCTCTGTCTTGATATATTTTATTTTATTTTATTTTGCATTAGCTAATGCTAAAAGTTTAAGAGTGTGTCAAAACATAAAATAGTAGGGGTTAGTACTAACAACAAAATTCATCTCGTATCTGGGAGTGCTAATTTACATATTTTTTTTCAAAATAAGAGACGTACTAAATTTTAAAAAATTGAGAAGCATCTAAATCTTTTCATATAATACTATTATGTTAGTTTATTTTAAATATTAATTCTAATAATTTAAAATAAACCAAAAAGCTTGTTAGCGCAGCCCCTTTGGGGCTAAAATGTGGAACTCACATATATCCCTTCGGCTTACTAAAATAATTCAAAATAATTCATCTGAAAAATCTACCCTGATTTCCAAAACCCATAATTAGATCATTGCCTATTTGCACTTATGTGTGTAATTGAGTATTAATTGTTAGCTCGTATATTTAATAATGGCAGAGACTAGTTGCTATGGTCTGTAATGGTACCCTAAGCTAGTTACTATGGTCTGTAATGGGCAAGTATAGCTTTTTCGTGTAGTCTGTAATTAAAAAGGGAAGAAATAGCAGCCTAATTAGTCAAGCTTCTAATTAGCACAATTTTAAACTCATTAATGTCTGTAATGGGGAGGGGATGGGGATCCGCAAAAATCTCGCCTTTAAACTTACACTCACCATTTTCTTCGAAAATATATGTGAATTCCACAAAATATAGAACAACTGTGTTTTTCAACTAAGCACAATTTTATGAAATTGTATAATAATGAACTTTTACGGGTAGCATAGAAAAACTTTTTAGCACAATCATAGATTGATAGCTTTTGATGATAGATTAACAAACTCTTTCAGTATAAGCGCAGATCACTAAATTCTTCTGCGTACATTTACAAACCTTTTAGGAAACATGATAAGCCCTTCTGGATACCTGTAAAATAAAAAATCCTTTTTGTAATAATAAACCCTTTTCGGAATAATAATAAACCCTTTTGGATAACTGTAAAATAAAAACCACTTTTGGTGCAACTGTAACACAAAAAACCCTTTTAGAAAAACTCATAAACCCTTTTGAATAACTGTAAAATAAAATAAAACTTTCTGGATTAATAATAAACCCTTCTGGTACAACCGTAGAACAAAAAACCCTTAGGCGTCCACTGATAAACCCTTTTTTCCCAACCGTATCGTAGTAAACCTTCATACGTAGAACAATATATCTTTCTCCTTTCATCTTGATATTATAAATCCTTTTTATCGTCAAATACCCGTTGTTTCATAAATCGTTTGCTTCATAAACCCTTTTAGAGTTTATGAGAATTTGCTGTAAGTGCAAAGATTTAATATTCTACTTCTTTTTTTACAGTGTATTTCAAACTAAGATAAGGGACGAGCATAATATATCAATGAAAAGTACTCATTACAGTGTACTGAATTGTGCTCCTTGAAAAACTTACTAATGACAGATGATGCCATATATAACTATTGCCCTGACATGTCTTCAAATGATCGTACAGAGTAATTTCGATCGAAAATGAATATTTTCTCCTTATAAGCAGTTTATCGTGTTTATTCATTTGTTTTTTCTGATCAGATTCATCTTTCAATCTAGCTAAAATAGTACTTTCATTTTTGATTACCAAAAACAAACTTGCATCTAAAAAGAAAAAACAGAATCACAACAGTTGTGCTTTCATTTTTAGAAACGAAATAGTTCGTTCAAAATGCCGTTCGTAGTCGACTTTCGAGGTAGATAGCAACGTTCGGATGCTTCGCTACTTTTTGACCGTTAGTTTTTAACCATGGATACTGGTCAAGTATATTAGCATCGACTTCCAGAATATTTTCCAGCACATCGTACACGCACAAATCAGCGAAAGTCAGATTTTTACCGACGAAGAACGAACTACCCTCATTGTAGGCTTTAGCCAAGGTTTCAAGATTACGTAGATGTTTCGGTAATTCGTTAGCAAAGAATTCGTCAATGCTTGCTTTTTTCTGAGGTTCCTCTTGATACCAAATAATGGGCCCGAATTTATTAAGAAGATCCGTAGCTGTATCAGCAACAGCTTCGACTTTTGCTTGTTCTAAATTGTCTTTGCCTGTCAGATGAAATTGACGAGCAAGAAAGCGAGCAATAGTCATTGATTGTGGCAATTTAATACCATCGATTTCGAGTACTGGTATCTGACCGAGAGGCATTTCGGACTTGTGCGACGGCCATTCGTTTTTCTGATATCGTATATCTTCGAACTTTTGTCCAGCAGCAGCCAAAATTAGGCGAGAAATTTCACCCCGACCACGGCCATCGAAATAATATAGTTTGTAAGTTGACATTAAGATGTATGCGTGCGCTTGCGCTCGAAGACAGACAAAAAGAAGGAATATGCAACGATAAGGTGTCGCATTCAAATCAATAATAGTATTTATATACGTCGAGCAACAACAATAGAGTAAGAAAAGTATCTTGCCACGCCGTTTTTCTTTCTAGCCAATGAAAGAAGGACAACGAAAGAGAAAAGAACAAGAATGGATTGATAACATGTATTTTTGTCATTTTACTGTCTTCAAGGTGAGTCCTATTAAACTTCGAGCTACCACGACGCGTTTCGACCTGGCTGGGAATCTTATCAGGTTGTTTCCACTGAACCTGCGTAACTCCAACTCGAAATCGAAAATTTCAAATAAAATATCCAATATTCTCGATAAATAAGCAGCACAAATTTAAAGAACAAGTGAGTTCTATTAAAGGACGGGGGTGGATTGGTCCACAAATCGGCCCTATTTGAAAATCATTTCGGAAATTTTTTCCACTTTACAATATATGCTTCCCCCTTTAACACTATGCCAGTTTCCATGTACATGGACGATTTTCGTGGACACTTCATGGAGTATTCAATGGAATACGTCATAAGCCTGCTGTTTCTTCTTCACTTTGCATCATGTGGTACCTGTAATCATCATTTCATTCCAATCTGGAAGTGTCATTTTTTCAGAGTAGATAGAACTCATTATGAGCTGCACTGTAAAAAAACAGCGTAGATTAATAAGCCCTTCAAAACGATTTATTGGTCTCAAAAACCCTTTCATATACCCCTCTTGACCATCAAATGCCCTTTTTGCTCATAAACCTTAGAAAGCGTATTTTATACGTCGTAAATTCATAAGCCCTAGAGGGTATATGAACAGTCAAATACCCTTTTAGCAGTCAAGAGAGGGTCCACGAGAAAACCGGGTAAAAAATGGGTACATGGCAGGGGAAATTTTTTTATTTTTTTATTTACCTATCTTAAAACAAAGGCCTTATGGAGTTATTACTAAATCCAAATATTAGCTTCATCGGATCATCCTTTGCTGAATTATGACCCAGGCCACGATAACATATCCTATTGAACTGTCACTTTTTCTTATTTTTCAGTATTATGTAAAATTCATCAACTTTTTCAGAAATTAACATAGTACAACTTATACCAAAAGAAAAAGCATCTTTTTTCTATCGATTCCTATATCTTTTGGCTTCAAACAAACATCATGTTAGGAGTAAAGGTGTCAAAGCCATGGTTTTTTTGGTCAAAAAAAATATGTTCTTTTTACAGTATTTTCATGGCTTTGGTTGGAAAGAGAGAGTTCCCCATATATCTTTTGACACTAAAAGATAGCCCGTAAAAAACTGCACCTTTTGATGTAAAAATATCTTGAGGGTGTGGGTGTGGGTGTGGGGTGTGGGTGTGGGTGTGGATGTGGGTGCGGGTGCGGGTGCGGGTGCGGGTGAGATAGTAACTCTTGCTGCTACCTCCACCACCAGCAACAACCACTCCCAAGCCACACCCACAACCAAGCCCCAACTGATCACATATTCCGGTTCCTGGACCTCGATAACCTAGTACGAACTAACCTCAGAATTTTCCTCCGAGTTAAAATAAAAAATCTACCATTTCAGCTTTTTGCTCTGGGTGGGACCGATTTTCTGACCAATGGGAACCGCAAGCGAAAAACTGATCACATATTCGGGTTCCTGAACCTCGATAACCTATTACAAAGTGTCATCAGAATTTAGCTCGGAGTTAAAATAAGAAATCTACCATTACCGCTTTAGACTCTCGGGTCGACCTATTTTCTGACCAATGGAAGCCCGCCGCGAAGACCTAACTACATGTTCGGGTTGCTGGACTCCACTAACCTATTACAAAGTGTCATCAGAATTTAGGTCGAAGTTGAAATAAAAAATCTACCATTACAGCTTTTGACTCTGGGACTGACCCATTTTCTGACCAATGGAAGCCCGCCTCGAAAAACTAACCACATATTCGGGTTCGTAGACCTCACTAACCTATTACAAAGTGACATGATAATCAATCAATGGATTCCATCGGATTGAGGATTTCAATTCATTGTGATGATTTCAATTCTATTTAGGATGAAAATCAAATTGAAGTCGGAATAATCGAGAATAACGACATGATAATTAATCAATGGATTCCATCGGATTGAAGATTTCAATCGATGATATGGATTTAGATTAGATTTCAGATTAAAATTCGATTGCTTCTTTAACAATTACTATTAACCGGATGATAATCCTCTGGCCGATTGAATATTATTGGAAATTATAATCGATTGATCGATTATTAGTGGATTTGTTCGCTATAATCAACTGTTGTGCAGAGTAATCGTTAATAATCGATTGAGTGGATTAAATTTACATCTGATTGTGAGATTTTAATCGATTGTCATCCGATTTTTTTGGAAAACTTGGATTTTTTAGTGTATTAATCGGATTTTTAAGGTGGCAATCCGAAATAATCCGGATATTCGAAGAAATTTTTTTCAGTGGGTATTGACAACACATCAACAGCGTAACATTTAAATGAAACTATGCTAGAAGAAGGCTAACGATTGCCTAATGTTCAAGAAGATTGATTTAGTATATATATAACTCATGATGAAATCGGTTAGAATCATGATTAGTATTGAACAGTTATCATTATCGTTTTTTTTTGTCTGTTTCTCTCAGTGTTTCGAGTTCATTTTAGTTCAATGTCGTACCCTTATTTTTTTTAATCTTTTCTCAGTTCACTCTTCCTTACATGTTTTTCTTTTTTCTTTTCTTGTGTAGACGCTCGGGAGCGCGTCTCCATTAAGGGGGAGTGTGTGCCAAGAAGTACATCCGCGTAAAGGACTAGATTAGATAGGGGTTACATGAACCGCCGGACATCCACGTGTAAGTCATAGAGATGATGAACATACTGCAGTGACGTAACACATAATCGTCCACTGAACAGTGCGTAATCTTTCTGTGTATATTTTCTCTCTAGATAACTTTCTCTTTCTCCGTATCCCATTCTCTATCAATAACTTTTGTCTCTATGTATTTTCTTCTCTCTCCGTTCTCTTCTTTCTTGGTAGCGTATATAAGCGTGTGTTTTGTATTAGATGGATACACTTGGATGTAGAGTATAGTTGAATGAACATCGTGTAGTAAAACACTAAACTATGCCTCTCCACTTGTCATAACGAATTAGAATAAAGTTGTGCTTTATAATACAATCGTATGTATTCGGTTGTATTGAAAGACAACACACAGAACTCATTTTGGACAAGAATAAACTCATCGTGTGGAATTGTTGTTAATATTATACACATAGTGGCTAAAATATATAGCTGATACTGATCTACACTTTGTTGTCCATCATCCTATCAGGATATATACGCAATTCTATATATCTCGATAGTTATNGAAGTAGCAAAAGTAGAATTCAATTTTTACGGCATGAGACAAGGCACATTTCAACGATACTCTCATACCCGATAGAAATTATAAACATTTGATGCTCACTCTATCTTTCAATTAGACTTATCCAAAGCACTTTTTCACTAGCAATTATTCGAATATTAACGGAATTTCCTCGCACGCGATAACACACACCTATGCTGAAAAAAATAAGTTTTTTTATGGTTTTGTTCAGCATTTAGTGCCACATTCAATGATATATAATTGGGTTATCAATAATAACTTTTAAGTGCACTTTATAGTCAATTTATCCGGTATATAACTCTGGTATAAGCCGTATAAGAGATATCACCTGGCTCGCAGGAAAAAAGTGGAAGATTCGCAGAAATGTTTATTGATTCGTCGTTTTGTATTAATTTCTTTTCGAACTATGTATAGTTAATAGGGGTTTCACTATGGTTTCCAAATAGGGCCGTTTTTGCTAGCATATCCACCCCCGTCCTTTCGCCAATTGGCGAACTCGTATGTCAGATATAATTATGTTTTTTGGCGAATTTCATATGCTACTTCGCCAATTACACTGAGTTGCGTTGCAACTCAGTTACAATACTTGATACCTGTACTAATCAAACTAAATTTTGCAGTTGTACATATGTGTATAAAGAAAGGGTGAATAATGTGACAGTTTTTACTTGGTGCGACATGCGCTGTGCGTTATCTGTGGACGTATATTTTTAACTGGGAGGCAACACATTGTATGTCCATGTTTTTTAACATTAAAAATACGGCACAATTGACCGTATACGATTGGCTACATTCTCGTTAGAGAGAAATATTTGTTATAAAGTTCGCTTCTGTTTATGTATTTGTGAATTAACTAATATTACAATAAACACATAAAATTATCGTTATGGTTGTAAGCGAACAAGGAGGATATTCGTTCGCTATATCCATAACACATATATCACATGAAATTTGTCTCAATTAGAAAAGACTAATCATAATTATAAAATTTAAAAACTATTTGTTCTAATATATACACCTAAATTATTTGTCTCTTATTTAAAATAAAAAGAAATTAAATAAAAATATATAATAATACTGACTCAGTTGAGTCGTACGTTTACTAAGTATAATTGGCGAATCTGTAAGTCGAAAATGCTTTTTCTTTTGGCAAATTTCCTCACGAATTTCACCAATTGGCGAATTTCCCCACGAATTTCGCCACGGGCGAATGTACTGTTGGCGAAAAGAGGAATTGGCGAAATTACATAGACTCTAATTGATCAACGTTTAAAAGAATATATTTATTCACAACAAACACATTTTCGTCAAAAAATCGATCATCAATTGTCGAAATTTAAAGAAAATATTCATGCAAAACAAATCGATTATATTTTATTCAATGACAATCTTACCTCTAATCAAGTAGGTCATATACTTTAATGATTTTGTTTATTTTCTTAAATTTTTTTTGTAAAGAAAGCAATTCTACATCGATTAATGACCATACAAGATGAACAATTACAATCTTGGAAAGAATTTCTCATCTTAGAACAACGTATTCTCTCGAAATTTTTACCTGAAAATTTCGATGAATTGGAAAATTTTATTACATCTAATTTCTATTCATCAATAATCGATGATGTTGATGATGATTCTATCGTTAAATAGCAATTGAAACGTGTAAAAATTTTACAAGAATCAAAGCGTATCTGGTGAGATAATTATCTGCGGATATATATATTAAAAATTCACTAATATGATCAACATTATCAATATGAATTAGTTCAATTGGAAGAGTGTTTGAATAATAGTAGTATTCAAACAACAACAACAACAGCTCTATTTCAATCTATTCAAACATATATGACACATCGAAGAAATCGATTAAAACTAGAAATCTATTTACAAATGAATTATTTTCATATGAAATTAATACGTCGTCGTCAATATTCATCTATAAATAAACAAATGATTGGTGTTTCATCTGAAGTTCTTCTTGATGTTTAACATCGTCATCACGATTTAAATGCTATTGAATGTGAATATCTTTCTCGAGGTAAAAATTGATTTTATTATTGAGATAATCATTGATTTTCATATAATCTATTTATTTTTAATGATTTTTAGGTGGAAGTTATATTCGACCCAATCGTACTAGTCTTTTGCCATATTCTGAACGAAAAAAATTGGTTCAAGAAGAACATGATAAAATTATGACGAAAATTAAAGAATCTCTTTCAAAAACGTGTCCATCATTACCATCAACATCACCTCTTTTTAAACAATTTTCTCAACGTCTTCATGCATGTTTAACTTTTCATTATATGGCACCTTTACCTTATATGGATCAAATTCGTGCAAAACAAGAACGTGAAATTGTCAAATCTATTCGGCGAAAATCAAAGAAAGGAAAACTTATTCTTCGTGAAAGTGATAAAAGTGGAAATCTTTATGTTGGTCAGAAAAGTGTTTTTGAACAAAAAGCTACAGAATATCGTCAACAAACAGGTGCCTATGAAGAATTATCATCCAATCCACTTGAAGAAATTTTAATTAAAGTTACTCGTTTACTTAATGATCTTCATATGAAAACAAAATATTTATCAGTAAAACAATATAAAAAATGATACCAACAAGAAAAAAAAGTGAGATTAGCTTACGTGTATTTTAATCCGAAAACACATAAAGTTATTATATTAATAATAAAACTTCTCTTATTCTTTTTTTTAATTTTCTCTTCAATTAGGATCCTATAACACTTCGACCAATTATGAATACAATTCATGCTGCAACAACAGGTATTTCTCATTTTTTAGACGAATTAATTCGACCATTATTTAATAAACATGCACAACCAAAACCAATTATTGATGGTAATGATCTTCTTCATAGATTAGAACAATATGATCGTGATGGTTATCTTCAACCAACAACTCGATTTTTTACTTCTGATATTACTAATTTATATACAATGTTACCACAAAATCAATCCTTAGATATTCTTGAAGAATTTCTCGATGAATATCATTTAGAAAATGAATTACAAGGTATATCAATTGAAGTTATTCGACAATTAGCTGAAATTGTTCTTAAAGAAACAGCATTTTTTATGAAAATAAATATTATAAACAGATTGTTGGTGGAGCCATGGGATCACCATTTACTTTAACATTAGCGAATATTTTTATGTGGAAATGGGAAAATAATATTATCTGTAAAAAATTAGAACCCAATGAAATCTATGTCCGGTAAGTCTTCATTCATTTTATCATAGAATTTTACTTTTCATTTCTCTTTTCTTTCTGATGATAATGGTAGATTTATTGATGATATTTTCTTTACTTCAAATGAATCTAAAACAACAATCGAAGCTATATTACAAGATGCTAATAAATTTCATCCCAATATTAAATTACAAGCCAATATTGGTCTTAGTATTTTATTTCTTGATCTATTAATTAGTAATAATAATGGAATTCTTTCATCATCTGTCTATCATAAATCAGCCGCAGAACCATGTGTTGTACCATTTATTTCTGATCATCCTCGTCATACGTTTGCTAATATTATTCAAGCTGCTCTTCTTCGAGCAATACGTTATTCTTCTACATTAGAAATTTTTCACACAGAATATCGTACAATTCGATTAATGCTGTTATATAATGGGTATGTCTTTGATTCAAACAATTTTTGTTTTGTTCAAATCATTAGATTCTTTTGAACATATACATATATATGTATTCTTTGTAGATATCTATCCAAATATATTGATACACATTTTCAAGAATTTTTCGCTCAATATCTTCCGATTTCATCGCTGGTACCACTTATATATGATGAAAATCAATTTTTAATAATAAGAAATAAATTATTTGCTCAACCATCTGTAAAAGAAATACAAGCGAGTCAAGAAATAGCTAATATAGAAAGAAAACAAGCTAGTAAAAGAAACAAATTCGACAAAACATTATTTCTCCATTATACACATGAAAATCGATTGTTCCCATTTAAACGAGATATACACAAAATTTACTCAGAAGCCTTTCAAGGTGCCGATGCAGCAAACCTTCGACTGATCATTGGACATCGAAACAGTCGTAATATTGCATGCGAATTGATACAGAAAAAGCCATATTCTTCCTTTATAAAATTACAACCAGCGAAAAGTAAGATTACCTATCTGCCTACAGAACACTTTAATGTATAAAAACAAATTTCTTTTTTGAATTTCTAGATTCAAATATAAACCAGACATGAAACATCAATTAATCCATATTTCAACAAATTTTCGATTCAACTACTAATGACTTCACAACATCTTCACTCACAAACCCTCAGTTGTTTCGATTCATAATTTATTTCAGCTAAATCTTAACCATACTAAACAATATTCTCACGTCGATTTCTAAAATACCTATTTATTCTATAAAATAAAATACAAATATATATACCTGTATAAAGACTCTCCTTCCAAACAAAATATTTCAATATATTTTCCGATGACTTCAAAACACATGCCACAAAAACTATTCACTTCCATGTCAATTTCAAATCATACTAAGAAAAACAAACTAAATAAACTAAATATTTACATTGTTCACATGAAAATCAATGATATTCCACATAAACATCTGACCAAGCCCACAAATTACAAATCGAAACCGATTGTGGTAACTCTTTCTCACCACTACACATTGATTTACAATTACTTTCGGGTAACATTGTAATAGACCAGTATTTGGTTCTTTTTGTAAGAATCATTAGATTGGTTATGAACTACCGGAGGAAACGATAGCTTGAGTAACTATCGAAACCGGTTGTGGTAACTCTTTCTCACCCTCACCCCTTATAGTTTTATCCACTATATCTCTAGACTGGCTTATCCATTTGAGCTAAAATTTCGGGTTTCTTGCTAACTATGTTAGGTCTACCTACTATAAAAAGATTAGCCAAATCGGTGAGATTGATTGAGAAAAGTTGTCAGTAAATGGTCGTGGCTTATATGCAATGCCTCCTAGGAGACCAGGGACGAAATTTAAAAAAACAGAGCCGTGGGGGACCACAGGTGAATTTTTGGTGGAGAAAACTTTTTTGTAAATTATATATGATTCGATGCAGTTTTTGACGCTGATTCGGAATGACATATCGATTTTGCTATATGACTGTCTTATGGCAATAAAAGTCGGCGAAAATGTCTGCTTTATTGAAAAACCATCAAAAACCATTAACTATAACAGTAATGTTTGCCATTTTTCGACTCGATGGAGAACTTATTTTTAAACATCCTTTTAACCATTTTGTAGAGGAGAAAAAGTTGTACAACATATGTGAAATTCAGCGTGGAAATCCTCAAAATGACAGAATGGCAGCCAATATACTGCAAAAATTTGACCCATTTTTCACTCGAAAAATGACTAGTCATGAACAGTATTTCATAAATAACTATCAATCAGCCCATGTAAATATAATATGTAAATAGGTGATTTTGTTCAGCTTTCAATGCTCTATCTTTTGGTATATTACAATAAATATTTCGTTAATTTTTTGTTGTTTTGAAAAATCCACCTTTATAGAGATGATTTTTGATGATATTTTTTAAATATCACCATGAGCGTTCGGCAGTAAAATTGAGCTAACTTTTCACCAGCTCAACCAAATGTGCTAAAAATTTGGATTTAGAGTTTTTTCGATGTTTCTAAACAAGATGAGAATAAAAAATAAAAAATTTAAATTTTGACGAGTGCTTCGATTTCTTGATGGTCTGATGTAGGCTCTCTTAAGTTTTATTATATTTTTTCCTGCAGATATCTTATGCCATCTGATGATTCTTCTCTTAATTGAGATGAAATCGTGATTATGGTAGTTATCTGTTCATACTCACCCTCAACATTGAAATACCGGATTATTGTAGTAGCTATACTTGCCCTCACCCTCAAGTTATCGAAGATGGTCTATGCAGTGGTTGACTTGGATTTTTTACCTGACCACTCCCATCTTTTAAACGGTACTATGAAATTACACTTGATCCATATACATCTGATCCTTTCACTTTTTCGTAAGATCTTGTATTTAATAACAATCAAAGTTAGAAAATTATGGATCAATACAATACTGTACGATGAAAGATTACGAACGCGCATCAAATTTTAAAAGGCAAATTTCAATATTTATAGGTCTTGTTCAGTCGCATACGAAGATGTTCGCCGGCGGTGATTATTCGTTCATTGTTATGAACGAGTACGTGTTTGGCATGTTCATCTTTTTCGAACGCACGATCAGCAATAACTTTTGACAGAATGGGACTCAGCAATGTTGTATGATTGGGAAAACCAAAATAAGCGATGGAAAAACGCTCATTGCTGCCGGTCAAATGCTCAACAGGCATAACGACACGATGAACCGCGCTTTTGATGAACCCATTTGACCAATATTCGAAGATATCGCCAAAATTAACAACGATCATATCTTCATAAGGCTCAATGGGATGCCAGATGTTCGTCAAACGATCGAGTACTTCGAGGCCACCTTTCTGATTGTGTTGAAAGAGAAGCGTAATCGATCCATAGTCCGAATGGGCGCCAGCTCGAATCGATTGGTGTTCGGCGTTGGCAATCTTTTTCTGCGTGGCAGGATAGTGAAGAAGCCGAAGTTTGTCGGCCGAGTCAGGTCCCCACTTGTGTCTTGAGGTAAAATAATCTCGATCAATCTCAAAACTGTCGGCAAGATACATCAACAGTTCCATACACAAATCATAGCAGGCTCGTTGAAAGTCTGAAATTAATTTGTAATTATTCGGTTGAGCAAAGAGAACTGGTAGTTGGTCCGATTTGTCCGACGTATAAATATTGAATGCTTCCTTTTCATCGATTTGTTTAATGTTGGCCGAATCGAGATTTTCTTGGCCAACTCGAATGTAACCCCGATCTTCAGGTGTTATTAAATGTTGCTCTTTGATAGCGAGAGGCAAACGAAAATATGCTTCAGCAAGAGAGAACATGCGTTCTTGGGCACCGTGAAGATTGTGATTTCGAAGATAGAAAAAACCTGTCGTTGAGCAGGCATTCAAGAGAGATTGAACAATTGTCGATCGGTCTGCTTTAAGATCGATAATGGGAAACGACGAGAATGACATGCTAAAAAGAGTGTCTAACAAAAGTAGCTTTTATTTATCGAAAGATGGGGTGATTTTAGAGAGAAAAAGGATCAAACACTTAAACAGATGTATCACGGCAGTTTGACAGCTTAACCTCTACCCCCATAATAAAAGCCTCCGGGGCTTCTATTTATTGGAGGCTACTATTAGGAATTTCGTACAAAAATTTGGAAAAAAGTAGAACATGAGTTTGATTGCTTTTATCTTCTTAACTACGGTAGTCTCTATGAATTTGACAAGAATCTTTTTCTATTTATCAACAGTCAGTAAAGGAACCAGATACTCTTCAATTGTTTTATCTTCATACATGGTCAATAGAGAAACAAATTCTAGCTAAGGCCTCAATCAGACTGAAAAAAATCCGACGAATTAAGTCTGAATTAACGAATAAGTCATATTTTTCAGACAATTTACCTCTTGATGCGCCAGTCGTATTGCTTAATTCAACTTTAAATTAATTATTTTTTTTCGGTCTGATTGAAGTCTAAGTAATTTTTATTGTATGATGAGAAAAATAATTGTACAAATGACCTCTCCTTTTTATCACCTCGTTTCCTTTTATTATCGACCGTCTGTTCTTAAATAAAACTAACAAAACGATTTCCGTCGGGCAGCGAAAATTTATTTAATATTGACTGAATGTGTTTTATTTTTCCATCGTTCAAATATATCGTCATATCACACAAAGAATAAATATAAATCAGCGAGTGTACGAATGTTAACTTACAATTTGGACGAACGAATTAACTGTTCAAAAATTCGAAATTCTTCTAGTCATAATAAAAGCCCCTATGCTTCTAATGCATCTTTCACATTCATTCTTTTAAAGGGAGCTTCTAATACGGGGGGGGGGGGGGGGTTGGGTTTTTAT
>CAJNYU010003546.1:34314-55906 GCA_905331475.1 Rotaria socialis
CATTGCGCGTAAGCCGCGGCCGAAGGCACTAGAAGGTGCTCAATCAATGATCTCCGATTTTGCTCATCTTCATATATGTGATAGGGACACCTGTTTGTTGATGTTTGGCGCAAACCGCATCAAAAAATATTGAAGCGCTGATGTTTTTTTGAATTTTAACGAAAAGCCCTGAAATCCGCTATCATGAAAAAACCCAATTTTGTCACGATTATATCTCGAGAATAGCTCAACCGATTGAGTTAAAACTTTGCGTAGGTATTCGTAGTTGATGGCCCTACCATCAAAGCAAATTTCAAATGAAATTGTCGTTTCCTTGGTTTTCAGCAGATACTCCTTGGCGAGGGTAAAATGTCTATTTTAGCCATTTTCGCGCCCCTATATGTAACAACAGGAACTAGATAGCCGCCTGAAATTCATTTTACAAAGTGGTCTAGGTGAGATCTCTTTGTGACAAAAATTTCAGCTTCTTCCAACAAGCGTTGGTCTAGGACAGCCTCGTTAGAATCGGTTTTTTGAAAAATTCTCGATTTTGTACCGCGTTTGTCTGGAAAACTACATGATTGTTTACGAGCTGAATGGTTGGCCCTCGAAGGCCTATCTTTGGTCTACAACTTGACGCAAAAATTAGCATGAGATCTCTATGGGCATCCTGGCTACAATGGTCACACCGAGAGCCCCAAACAGGGTAAGTGGATTTTAACAATGAATTCCAGTGGCGATGAAAAAACGGCTCAAGGACCCTTTAGAAAACCCGACCTTTCGAAAAAATATCAAAATTGATTTTTTAGCGCAGAAAGATGCACCGAAGTCTCCTCTTTCAGAATATATCTGATTTTTCGAAAAAAGACCAAATTTTAACACACTTATCGCAGGAAACTTCGACCCTACTACCGTCTTTTTCTAGAAATTTTTTCGGTTTTTTAAAGAATTTTTCAGTTTGAAAATGCAGCATTGTCACTTACACATCAGCATTGGATAAAGTGTTTTTATATTGAGCATGATAGGTGGTGCTAATTTACGTGATTTGTTACCTGGTTTAAAAAAGTTCACTGGAATACATTGAAAATATGCCATTTTAACATGATTTTTTCAAATTTGAATGAAAAAATCCATTTCTAAGATTTCTTTTGCATTTTTCTCAAGATATGATTTCCAGACAGGAAAATTGAAATAACTCCCTCCCGATTCAAGATATACCCAAAATTCTTTTTTGTTTTAAAGGTCTAAGTGAGAGTAAACTTTTCATCGATCAGATTTTTTGTATTTGGTTCCTCGACTGAGAAAAGTGAAATTTACTGCCATGGGGGTCACCTTTTTTGTGCTTATTTTAACATCGTGTCTGCTAAAATGCTCATAAAAAATGAATGGAACGAAATTTCAAAATTCTGTTCGACAAAAACCTGCGCACGGGTTTTAACTTTAATTTGAAACCAACCAAACCTCTCTACCGCATATACTACCCATGTAACAGTAAAAGTGAAAAAATCAACTTATAAATACTTTCATTATTAATAAAGTAAAATAAAGTACTTTTTCGTACTATTTTCACTTTTTGTAGTTACTTTTTGCACTTTTCTTACTTTGTAAAGTATTTTAAAGTACTATTTTTGGTGAAGCGAGAAATATTAATTTTTTATATTTCTTTAAGTACTTGATGGTACTTTTGAGTCGGAAAAAACATTGAAAAAGACTTTGGAAACTTTCTATAGTAATTTTAAGTAAGTTTTTTGTTTGGCTAGTGAATAATATTAATGTTTTTAATTTCTGACTTACTTTTTAGTACTTCTGACATATCAAAAAGTGATTTTTAACACTTCCGATTTTTTGGAATTACTAAATAGTAGTTTATTCAGTCACGAAGTCTATAATATTATTTGTGTACTTTTTGTGGCACTTTATTGTACTTTTTGTTTTCTAAACAGTAGCCTTAGTTACTTTGGATACGTTATGAAGTACTTATTAGTACTTATTTTTAGATTGCGAGTTTAGTATCTAGATTTTGACTTTTTCTGAAGTACTTTATAATACTTAATATACTTTCAAAGTAATCATAAGTACTTTTGATAGCCCTTGAAGTATGTTTTAGTATTATGTACAATCTTAAGATATAATAAACATATATTATGCTTTTCAAAGTAATTCGAGATACTTTCTTCAATCATGAGATTTAGTATACTCATTTTAATATCTTTTAAGCATTGTATTATGCATCTTCATTTCTAATAGCTGGAAAAAAGTAGTTTCACTGTATTGAAAAGCAATCAGAGTTAACATAAAAAATATTTAAGTAAATTTGATTTATTGCTATGCTTCTTTCTATAATTTTTTCAACTTGTTGTTTCGAAGAATGTATCATAAGTGGTTTGATGCTCATAGGCATGCCTTGTAATAATTTTCGAGCGATAAAGTATAGCGTATAGAACTCTTATCTTTTGTATGACACCTAATAGTGTTTAGGTGTTTTCAACAAGTAATACACATTTTCTTAATAGAAAAATCATTACGTTGAAGAAAAATACAAGCTGACCGATATGAAGCACAGCTCCACGACTACGAGTTTGGTCCGGTTTGATGTAAATAACCTCATCACCTACTCCAATTTTCGAATTTTTACTAACAGGAATACTATTACGACCGGCAATTAATTGCATAGGGTCGATAGATCACGTAGTAGAACATGTTTATTTTCGCTAGTTTTAGTTTCAATATTTTTTTCTCATTTGTTTTGTTTTCGTTGGTATTTTTTTCATTTGGTTTCCTTTCATTGGTCTTTTTTTCATTTGGCTTGTTTTCTTTTAATTTCTGTTTTTTTAATGGCATTTTTTATATCAAATAAGTCCAAATGATAAACGATACTACAGATAAAGTTGAGAATAAATTATCTGAAAGCGAAAAAGTATGAGTTATGCCAATATTGCTAAGATATTGTCTATCTTTTCAGTATAGTCGACATCTAAATATATTTCGAAGTTAGAATCGAGCGAAATTTTTTATTATTTTCAATTTATCTGCTAGTTCAAAACGCATCATACCATCATCGATTTTTCCAAATGATTAAAGATACGAATTCGAATATGTTGTTAATTTCACTAATCATAGATAGATGATAGCATTAGTACTACTACATAAACAAACAAAGAGGGGTATTTAAAATGAAATAGAAAAAATCATTCTCTAGTTAAATCATTGGATAGATCGTGTGGTAACCTATCAAATTATTTTTTTAGTAGTGTCGTCAGTCAATTATCATTTACAGGAACACAAGTGCAAAGTAACTGAGAAATTTTTCAAAACAATTATTTCATCCAATTAGTCGTTAATAGTAATGCGTCGCTGTTTCTAGAATATTCAACTTTTTCGCCAAAAGTGCTTCCATTCCTATTTTAATATAAGCGCTTTTCACTAATTTTAGTTTTTCAAGTGGTTATTTTACTGCATGTCTAGGTAAACCATTTCGATTATGCATTCTCTAATTACTTTGGATTAGATATGCACCAGTGCCAGTTAACTGGGTGTTCAGTCGGGCTGGTACCCAAACCGGCTGGGTACCCCAGTCCGACTGGGTTCCAGTCGAACTGGGTATCTATATAATTCAACTCATGACGAATGTCATAATCCCGGCGCATCCAGTAGCGACTTTCTATCTAACTATATATTTTGAAATTAAAGAATTTGAGTGGATTTGGGGTATTATCCTTTGGGTAATCACTTTCTATTTAACTATATAGAGTCTATATAGAGTCTATATAGTTAGATAAAAAGTGATTACACAAAATGAATACCTCAAACCCACTCAAATTCTTCAACTTAAAAATATATGCTTAAGTCGAAAGTCATTATCAAAAAGGTAATACCCTAAGTGAATCCGTTTTCAAAAATTGAGTACCCTGATCCCCAGTTTTTGGGGTATTATAATATAAAATTATGGATACTCAGTGAAAGGGTATTTTGAAATCTATGACCCTATAATGACTTGTGGAGGGTAGCCCTATATATCTTGTAATGATTTATAGCGGATATCCCCATATATTTCATAATGGCTTACGAAGAACCCAGATTTATTGGATAATAAGTTGAATTATATAGATACCCAGTCGCACTGGATACCAGTCGGGCTGGGACCCAGTCTCCAGTTCTGCACTGGCACTGGTGCATACCTACGTTGGATTGCGTCGTAAAAACTGATCTTACTCAAAGTGTAAAGAAAGCGTCAATCGCAAACTTACTATTGAAATTAGTTAAAGCTCCAAAAAAAGTATTATCAAATGTCACATAGAAAAATAATTTCAAAAGTAACATACAAAAGTAGCATTAAGTAATTCTGTGACGGCGTCAATGAGCTATCAATTATGAAAGCGTTTTTAAGTACTTTATCACCAAAAGTAATTAATAGTACTTTTCTATTGAAAAGTATTTAATAGTACTCTTCTATTGAAAAGTAATATTAAGTTGTAATTGCGCCATCTCAAGTCGGTTCAATATATAAAGCAATTCTAACCGTAGATGTTCGTATACAAATTTGGCTCAGTCATTTGTATACTCGAAAAAAGTAAGGATTTTTCGCGAAAAGTTCGAATCTCGCCTCCGGAAACAAAATAAGTAAAATGTATACTAAAAAGTACTTTGTGAAGTAATAAAAAGTACCATAGAATTGTTGGTGTTACAAGGTGCAATATCTAAGTAAGTAATAAAAAGTAATATTAAAAAGTAAGCAATATAAAAATACTATGGCCACAGTAAGTAATGAAAAGTACTATAAAAGTGTTCGTAGCAACCCACGTAAACAAAGTATGAAAAAGCAACGTTTAAATACTATATCTGATAATTAAGTAATATGAAGTAACTATTACAACTTTTTTTTACTTTGTCTAGTAATTTTCGACACTATTCCTACTTTGTAAAGTACTTTTTAGTACTTTTACTTATAAGTTTACTGAAGTTTAATTTAAAAGGTTCACTTATTAGTGACTTTTCGTACTTAACACAGAAGAGAGAAAAGTAAATAATAGTGACTTTTTGGACATAAAATTTTTACATGGGTAAGAAAGTTATAATGATTCTTCTGGATGCAATTAAATAAGCAGGAAGTCCAGTTCAGTATGGCCTATCGGGCGGGAGGTTTTACCAGAAGCGTTTCTCAGCAGGGCCACTCGTTCCTGAAAATTTTAGCCCAAAAGGACCATCCTAAGTGGAAAATCTTTGTAAGGAAGGCTCCTTAACCTACAAACAAAACTTCTTTGGAAATGAAAGAAAAAATTTTTCATCTCCAAACTCTGGAGAAGAGAAGGGGATAGTTTCTGATACCTAAGACCCTGGGGAGGAGTAGGGTAACTTTCGGAATTTTTTTTTTCATTTCCCCAGAAGTTTTGTTTGTAGGTTCCTAGAGGATCCTATGCTGATTTATACTAGATAGAAATTTATTTAATATGATGAAACTTTTCTACTAATTTATGAACAAATCTTGGTAAACTATCATAGAAAAGGGTCATTTTAGGCTCATCTTCCCATAAGACGCCTGAAACCATTCTAAGAGATACAAGGCTAATTCTTTCATAACTTTGTAATAGTCAGCTGGTAGTTTGAAATTCTATGACTCTGACTTCTATTAGTTCCATTTCTTGAGAGAAAAGTCTCTCTCAAAATGCGCATTGTCATGCAAAATTCATTTTTGAGAGAAACTACCTGACCAAATGGAACAGTGTACAGGGCTGAAACTTTTATGGACGATATGTCTTTTAGTGTTCTAGCTAGAATCAAATTTTAAACTTCTACCTTGTTCCAATCAAAAGTTAGAACGAGTTACAAGTTGATAAAAATGAGAATTTTTGCATATATTACTTGACTCGAAATTCCCACGGCTCAATATTTTGTGACAAAATTTTACGATAAGTAGAACTTACCAAGATATATGTTCACAGAAAATTTCAGTTCAATGAGTTGAGCTGTTCTTAAGATATGGACCTATCAAGATCTTTCTTGATCGAAATAGTCATTTTCAGGGCTTTTCGTAAAATGCTTAGAAAAAAATGGAGAGTTCAATATTTTTAAAACTGCTTGCCCCAAAATTTATAAAACTCTTCCTTCTACAATATATCTTACATATATACTCACTGGAACTAGTACTGAAGAGGCTTAGCGGGTTTATTGCACTGCAGTTAGCTGTACCTGCTAAATTTTACTTTTTTAGCTAGTTCTAGTCGATGGTGAAGCGTACAATTCTTTAGCAAGTGCAACTAGCTTATTTTCTATCATATTTCATGCTCCACTTTTATGAAGTGAATACTTACGTGTGATTGAAAGCGAGTGAAAATGAAGCATTTAGTCTTGATAACAAGATGCTTTTATAGAGAAGAACAAGAAAATGCTATTGCACAACAGAGCAAAGAAAAGAGAAAAAATGTGTCATACTTACTTTTTGTGTGATATAAGAAAAAACCTACATGAAAAAGTGGTGTAAGTAGAGTTGGCATTCAATTCGAGCATTTCGGCCTAAAAATCACCCAATGACTTGCGCTGGGTCTCTAGAAGGCTGTGCGGAGTCTCTAGAAGGATGTGCTGAATCTATAGAAGGCTGAGCTGAGTCGCTGGAAGGTTGTGCTTGGCCTCTAAAAGGATGTGCGGAGTCTCTAGAAGGTTGTGCTTGGTCTCTGAAAGGATGTGCTGAATCTCTAGAAGGCTGTGCGGAGTCTTGAGGGTGTGGGTGTGGGTGTGTAGGAAGCTACCACAATTGATTTCGACCTTGCGCAGGGGTCTCGTCAGGTGGCTTAATATCTTTAAGTCGGTTTAAAATTCAAACATAAAATTTTGAACAAAAATTAATTCAAGACGAGTTCACACTGTTCTAAATTCACGAAGAACTAGAATGGCAAACGTAAACCTGTTCTTATATCAAGAAACAGGGTGTGTAGGAAGCTACCACAATCGATTTCGACCTTGCTCAGCGGTCTCGTCAGGTGGCTTAATGTCTTTAAGTCGATTTAAAATTCAAACATAAAATTTTGAACAAAAATCAACAGGGTTGGGTAGAATTGCCGAGCATTATTTTGCTGTAGTAATGATAGTTAGTGGAGTGATAAACGAATTACTTTTGGTTTGATTTCATTGCTGCAGTTTGTTTGTTGATAAGTTTCCTTATCAAATATGAGATATTGTGCTTGGGGTTTTTCTGGAGTCTTCGCATCTAGTCATGATGTTTCGTTAAAGTGTGTTCGTAATGAGTTGTAGAATTGTCGAAGAATGAATTTTTTGATGTTCATACCGGTACATTTAGAATCGAAATGGTCATGTATTCAATTGGCAAAGTTAGTAGGGTATTGGCAGTAGACATAAAGAAAAAATAAGGAAGTGTGGTTAGAAAAATTGATTTGTATTTTTTTTGAATCATACAGCAGTTCATGTTCAGTTGTCTGTCATCAGTTGTATATTTCAGAAGTATTGATTTGGCCTGAAAATCAGTATATTGTAGAATAGTGACAATGGTGGGAAGTTGACTTTGCAAAGTTCGGTATGGGTCAGTTTACGATGGATCTTTCATGTTTCTTTTTTATGGTATCCGAAAGAAAGTTACGTTGAATATTAGAGAAAGTCCGTGATAAAGAAGAAAAATCTTACTTGGGAGCGGGGTGGGTTTCAACATTGTTGGATGTGGTCTTTTTTGTACTAACTCATGTCGAGTATTACGATGATTTCGATGTCCAACAATCAGTCGAATGTCGGTTGCTATTGTATCGTGAAATATTTCTGAATAAATCTTATGTATGTCGCGTTTCAGAGTATGTAGCCTTTGTTCATGTGTATAATGAAGAAAAAGAGTGTTTGTAAATTTATTCGGCTTATTTGTTTTTGAAATTGTAGTGATCCTTGCGGTTTTTTCTTTAGTATTGCGATTGTCAGTCTCGTCGTTGAATGGAACGGCTGCAATTCTATGTTGTATTTCTCTCTCTTTGACAGTCAGTTTAGGTAGTAAGGTATTCCTCATAACTAAAAATTGATTCTCGTTGCCAATGAAAGGTATCATGGATGATTTTGACATTGAACGACCGAAGAATTTTCTGAAATGTGTATCAATATATCTGGATGGATACCTAGCCGATGTATAATATATTCAAGGAATTAGACAATCAATGAAAGAATGAATGTTTCTGACAGAGAGACTTACCCATTATAGAGCAACATCAATCGAATAGAACGACGTTCCTTTTCAAAAATGTCTAATGTTGATGAATAACGTACAGCTCTAAGAAGAGCAGCTTGAATAATATTCGAAAATACATGACGTGGATGATCAGAAATAAATGGTACAACACAGGGTTCTGCTGCTGGTTTATGATAGACAGATGTGAATAAAACACCATTCTTATTGTTGATGAGAAGATCAAGAAATGAAACACAACTACCAATATTAGCTTCTAATTTAATGTTTGGATGAAAGGCATTAGCTTTCTTGATGACTGCTTCGATTTTTGCCTTTGGATCATTAAAAGTAAAGAAGATATCATCAATATATCTAGGATAATCAAAGGAAAAAATAATGAATCTCTTCAAATAGAACAACAAGAAGATAAATAAATAATAACATACCGGCCATAGATTTCATGGGGTCCTATTGCACCACAAATGGCATCTTTTTCCCATTTCCACATGAAAATATTGGCTAATGTTAAAGTAAACGGTGATCCCATTGCACCACCAATAATTTGTCGATAGAATTTATTTCCATCGACAAATGCAATCTCTTTGAGAACAAGATCAGCTAATTGAAGAATAATTCCAATTGGAATACCTTGGACTTTCTCATAATGATGTTCAAGAAGAAGTTCTTTGAGGATTTTAAGTGACTCGTCTTGTGGTAACATTGTATATAAGTTCGTAATATCAGCTGTACAAAATAGAGTCGTAGGCTTCAAATGACCATTACGAACATATTGTTCTAATTGACGAAGAAGATGGCCACCATCAATAATTGGTCTCGGTTGAGCATGCATATCAAACAAAGGTCGAATGGATTGATCCAAAAATCGAGATATACCTGTAGTAGCAGCATGAATCGTATTCATAATGGGTCGTAGTGTTATTGGATTATAATTAGAAGAAGATAAAAGCAAATAGTTATTGAATTTGAAAAAAAACGAGTAATAAATAGTAGGCGAGACATTACCTTATGTGCTTTAGGATTGTAATACATATAGGCTAACTCGACAGTTAATCGACTTGGTATAATTTTTTTATATTGTTGAGGTGAAATTTGGTTGGGCTTGGCATGAAGATCATTGAGTAAGCGAGTGACTTTACTTAAAATCTCTTCAATGGGACTTGATGATAATTCTTCATAGGCACCTGTTTTCATTCGATATTCAATTGCCTTTTCTTCAAATTCATTTACATGAGCTACATACAAATTGCCACCTTTATCTGTTTCTCGAAGAAGTAATTGGTTTTTCTTGAGTTTACGACGAATCAACTTCATCGTCTGTAAATCACGTTGAGCGCGAACGTGTTCAATAAATGGCAGTGGAGCCATATAGTGACGCATGAGACAAGCTTGAAGACGTTCAGAAAATTGTTTGAAAATGTTTGATTTAGCATTTATGTGACATTTTTCCGAAAGCCGTAATATCATTTGATTTATCATGATTTCATGTTGCTCTTGAACTATTTTTACTCGTTCCTTATATGAACGAAGAGCAGTACGATTTGGTCGAATATAATTTCCATCTAAAATAGATGAAAGAAAAAAATCAATTGAAATACTATGAAATCCGAGATATTTGTGTAAATCCTACGTCGAGAAAGATACTCATGTCCAATCATAGCCAATGAATGATCATTCACATTGAGTATCACTTCTGGAGACACGCCAATTGTTTGCTTTGCTTTTTTAGAGCGTTGACGACGACGACTAAGTTTCCCATGAAAATTGTTCATTTGTTGAAATGTATCTTTCTTGATTTGAATAGTTCGATGTTTTATATAAACTTGAACAGTACGACATAGAACACGTGCATCGTGATGATGCTGTTGATGTTTGGAAATGTCTAACTCTAATTGTGTTAACTCTTCTTGATATTGTCGATTACATTCTTTCATTTTGACATCGTAAGATTCCATTAGTATATCAAGCCAAGTTCGTTTCGTTTCTTGTAAGATTTTTGAACGTTTTAGTTTGTAATTAAGTGAATATTGGTCTTCAAGAACTGGTGTATAGAAATCAGATGCAATCAGTGTATCTAATTGATCAAAATTAGAAGGTAATAGTTTTGATAGAATTCGTTGTTCTAACAGTAACAATTCTTTTCGTATTTGTAATTCTGTTTCTCGTAGATGAATAAGACGATTGATTGCTTCCTTCTGGTCACTTGTCAGATTATTGTCAAATAATATACGATAAAGTCGTTTTTCATGTAACTCATCTTTGAATCGTTTTAGTTGATGATGAATTTTACGAGTGAATCGTTTTTGTTGTGAACAGACATATTCTTTTAAATGATGATCAAGGAGAGTTATCGTCAATTTTTCAGGACAAGTTGTTGCTTGTAAATTCAACTGTGTACTACATTGTTCTAATTGCTGTTGTATATGAGTCAAATATTCTTGTATGAATTTTTGACATGAATGAGGTTCATTGGTTTTCGTTATCTTATATAAATGATCCTTTGAATAAAATAAAAAGTATCAGAATAGTTATTCGTAGTCTAATGAACGATGTACACTTACTGACCATTGATGTTGTTCATAGCTAAGATCAAAATAAGATTGCCAAAGAGATTGATGTATATTTAAACAAAATTGTAAATCTAATAGTTTTAATCGTGAATAAATAAATTTTTGTTCCGATTTAGTCTTAATTGGATGATCCAGTTGTCGACCTAATGCTTGGATCAATAATCTTGGTGGTCGTTTCAAATATGATGCTACTCGATACACTTTATCGGGTTTTGGCACTAATGTCTGAATTATATTTTGTTTCTTTTTTACTTTCTTTGGTTCTGGTTGTGAAATTGAAAATTGACTCAATGATCGAACGGGTTCTCGTTTTCGTTTGATAGAAGTCTTTTTAATACTCTGATTCAATGTCTAGTATATACATAAACTTTATTATTTTATCATATAATTCAAGTTAATACTCTCTTACTATGTTTGTTTTAGGATGATGGTCAATTGAATCATTGTTCTTGATGATGGATGTTGGCTGATTTGTATGAGAATCACCAAATCTCTTCTTGATTTTTCTCTCAATGTTTTGTGGTTTCATTCCTTGAGCACGACATTTCTTACGAAATCGTTGTACTTTTCGATTACCATGACATTTTCTACGTCGTTTCTTTTCCTCTACTGGTTGATCTGATAATTTATTTTCATTAATCGTCTTCAATCCTTGATTATAGTCCGTATCCATGATGACAATAAATTGGTTTTACTTCTATCTGAAATATACAAGACAGTCCTAATATAATTTATTCCCTCGACTGTAGGGAGGGTCATATGAAAAAAAATGCGTTTTGTCTGTCTGTTTGTGGCAGGTCAAAAACATGTCATACGAACTTTCTTCGTTTTGAGCTAAACCGTCTTTACATCGAACTTTCCTGAATGTTATCGGGGTCGGGGAATCCGAATCTGAAGTCAGATTTCAGAAATTTTGAGTTCAGTTTTCCGGACGAAGGAAATGTTTTTTCGAGAAAGCGTTGGTATTTTATAAAGGTTGACGAAGGGAACTATCTGATTGAATAAATTGTGTGAGCGGAACAGAAGCAAAATATTTAATTGAAATTAAATCTTTTTTTGTGATGAAGTGAATGTAGTAACAGGAAGACTTGTCTGGGAAAATATGATTGAAGAATTTTAGGGACGGACAGGATTTAAGTAAAACATATATGTAGAAAAAGAATATTATGTTAATGAGTACTTCATCGAGTAGAAGGCCAAATAAAAAAGATATCTTACTCCCTCTTTTTGTGAATGTAAAAAGTTGAAATTGGGAAACTCTGCTAGATAAAGAGCACAATCGCCCCCTCCTGATGCGCTGCGTAAGAAGAAAAAACAATTCGTTATAGCAAGAATATTACTGTTAGTGCTTGTGACTTGATCGAGATAGAGTAAGAATGAATGAAACCAACGAATAGTGGTTCTGGCTGACATTGATATTGCGATCTCGAATAGGGAAAGCATCTGTGAGAAAATAATATTGATGTCTGTCTTGTTAAATAAATTAAAAAAATGAACAGTCACATACAAAACGAAAAAATATTTTTTCCATTTTTATGCGGGTACTGAATAGTTGCGAAATGCATACTTAAAATGAAGGACATCTATGTTGATCCGTTTGGACTGAATTAAATAACTTAAAATACTATGTATAAAAAAAGTCAAAATGCTAGGAATATGCGTCGCATTGAATTATTCAGTGTAAAATAAAAAAATATGTTTTAAAATTTAAAAAATATGTGTTGTAAAATGAAAAACATTAATGTTTTGTTTTGATCAATACGATGAACTTTAGTACGGAAATACATGGAAGAAAAAGAATAGCCATCCTTATGGTTATGAAGTTATTGACACAAAATAAAATAGTACGCATAAAAAATATTATCATCTGCTCTCAAGAATTAATTCTGATCAAAAACAGAAGACTGTATTGAAAGAAAACAATATCAACGTTTTTCATTATCGATATAGTTATTTGGACTTGAAAAGTTTTGAACGAAGAGGAAATTGATCTTTCCTTGATGTAATCAATGAAATAAAATTTAAAGACTATGCTAAAATTTTAATGCGTATCTGTGCTCGTGCGAGTTGAATCAGGTAATATAAGTTACCCAATAATATGCCTATGTTACAAGAAATTGAGCGAGTTCCGTAACATGGCAGGGATCAATATGAATGATTATTATTCTTATGAAAGGAATAAAATTTAAAATTAAATTATTTATGAATACAGAATATAATTCTCTCTTTTCAAGCAACTATTTAGATATGATCAAGTCAGATACATAAAAAATACTATTTTTTAATATTTTTCTATGAATGAAGTGAGTTCGAATGAAAGAACATCCTATGAACTAATTAGTATCTGTATCTTATCAGGTCAACTAATTATAATGAAATAAATGTATAGTTTTTTTTACTTTTCATGTATTTATTGAACAATAATGATAAAAGATTTTTACGAGCTGAACAATAAAAATAATTAGCAAGACTAGTTAAAGATTATTAAAGCGGTAAAATGAGTTGAGACTAAATTAAAAGTTTTCTAGATAAGAAAAAAACAAAAAAAATCTAATGAGATTAGATGATAGCCAAACAAATATCATGCATAGAGAGAACCCTAATATATCTAAAAGTAAGAAACTGTGATTCAATAAATCTTTCAGTTCACATGAATAGGAGTTTTTATGTGAATTTAAACTCCCAAATCTACAACTGTTGATGGTGAAGCCGATGATAATTTCGTTCCTGATAATGGCAATTGTGTTTGTAATGCCGAATTTTTGTTGGCGATCACTGAGGCAAGTTCGATAAGATTACCCATAGACGAGTTGTTTCCCCTGCGCATGAAATAAGAACGAACCGCACAATATAAAAATGCAATTGTTAATAAAACAATAGCAGGAAGAATCATGTATATAAGCCAATTTTTTTGCATATCTTTCAACCAGAGTGCTGGTACGGCTATTAGATCGCTTCCACTATCGATGGCTTTACCAGCTGCTTTCAATGCTGTTTGAACAGGTGTATCAGCCGCTTTGGATAAAGCCGTGTCGCCAAGAATAATTTTAGCATTACCTCCTTCTTTGACATGTTGTTGAATCAAGGTTTTGGTACTCTACCTCCCATATTTGATCAAACTCGAGAATAATACGTAGTGATATTGATTTTGAATATAGTAAATGTTTTTGTTCGTATGAAACGATTAATGATATTTCATCGTCTTTTATAGTGCATGAGGAGAAGAGAGAAGATGTTCATTTTTCTTATCAGGTCAAAATAAACAATTCAGCTGAAAATTAATGATGATGAATTTCTTTTTCTTCTGGAAGTCAGCAGATTTCATACTTGATAAGAATACGAACATATTATATATTGCTGATAGAACATTATTGAGCCTGTTTATTTTGGAAAAAAAATTGTTTTTTAATTCAGATGACTGTGTTTATTACATACACACACACACATATAAAAATTCATATTATTTGAAGAATGTTTTTTTTTGTGAATTGTTGGGTGACTTGAAAAACGCAAAATTTCTAAGAAAGATGTCCCTCCATATAATTGGGAAGGTCTTTTGATAACGATGTTTTATCGGATACTGAATACTCAGTAGAATTGATAAACAAAATTCTGTTGAAATCTGTTTCAGGGAGTCGTTGTTGGTATTGACGTTTTAAATACAGAAACAGGATCGGCAAAATAATAAAAGTTAAGACCAGCATAATATTAATGATAATAACTGGATTATTGTTTATGACGACATCTTGAAATATTTTGATTGTGCCTTGAATTGTCTGACCAGACATCAATGAAATATTAAATTTCGCACCATTGATCATCCAGACATTATTATTAGCTCCCGATATATCAGCAGATTGTTTAATAGATGTTGAGAATGTCGAACCCATAGTCAACACGATCAGAAGCTATGGCAAATGGAAGGCAATATATATAGGCGCCACGAAGACTCTCGAACTAACACTATAGGTTCCTATGTATTTGATCTAAATATCACATTGAAATATGAGAGAATCATATGTTTAGAAGAATAAAAAATTTGACTTGAATACAGGAAAAAATGATATTTAAATATATGCATATTTTATTAGAATTATTTTTGTGATACCCAGGTAACAATTACAAGTGTTTTAAGAAATAAATACGTAAAATTTTAGTAGTTTAGAAAATGAAAATATCTTCTTGTTATTAAAAGTTTATGAATTGACAGTAACTGCTTGCTTATCTTTAGATTTTCCTATCACGTTTTATTTTAATTTAATGCTTACTAATTCGATGAAAATTTACAAATGATTTCAGGGCGAAGTTCACTATCATTTATCACACAATGAATTGAAACTTCATCACAAATTTTAAGAGTCAAGATTGTTACGTGATGGAAGGATCTACACGTAAGATGTGCTCGGTGATTTACTGATAGAAGGGGATTCGACGTGTTCGCTCAAAGATACACGAAATCAGTTATATAAAAGTATTCTGATACAAATTACGATATAAACAAACAGACCAAACGAAGTACGTGACGATATTGGGTTGTTGTATGATGATTAGTCCATAACATCATGTGAAAAGGTTTCTATCTAGAAGTATGGAGGATATCATTGAGATTTGATAATGAATATAGAACGTATAACAACTCAGTGGATTATAAAATGTAAAAGTATAAATGAGACAGAAAGAATAGCTTGAAGAAGAGAACATTTTCTCTCTAAGAAAGATCGATATTATTCGTGGCCTTGAACAATTTCAATGAATTTTGAAATAGTACGCCCGTGATAAAGATAGGAGGCGTGGGGTGTCACAAATCCCTGATTCTTTCGATTTTTTTGCCAAAAAATCGAAAAAATGGGTTGTGAGTCGGGATATTTCCCTCTTCTACCTGAGCGACCAAGTTATACTACAGCAGTACGCAATTCCTTTTTATTCAAATGGTATAATATCATGAAAAGATAGCTATGTTATGCTTTCAATAAATAAATTTTTAAATTGATAGTGGACAAAATTATTGTCTCTATTTACTGGAAATAATTGCCATTGTTACATATAATTTATTCAACACCTCAATTGTTTTATTTGAATGATTCGTCTAGAACAGCATAAACAATTACTTTTTAAATCTAATACTGAGAAATGAAAAAGTTAGGTATTATTTGACTGAAGTCAAATGAAGTCAAGTCATAACTAGTTCAAAATCGTTTCACGTTAAGTCTTCTCCTATTGCGAAAATTCAAAGTAAAATCAAAAATGATTTCACTGATCCATCTCTGCTCTCAGATATTGTTCCAGTAGGTGTTGTTCACATTTCTGTTCCCTTCAGTATTCACTGTTAATTTTTTTTCTTTCTCTAGATGCGCTCTATGTGTTTGGTTTTTGTTTATGTTCATGCAAGGCTCCGATATCTATAGTTGAACAAATGATAAAAAGATGAAAATCTCACGAAAATTGGTCATGCTTGCAAATTAAATCGCTCATACTACCATTTTTTTACTATGAGTACTTATTATTTTAAGTTACAAATAGTTAAATTAAATATTGATTTAAAATTTGATGTAACAGAGGCTAGATTAGCTATTTGTTTTTTAATTCGTTTTATTTATTTAAATCTATTTTAAATTATATTTAAACGTTATCTCTTTATGTCAAGAAAAATCGTCATCGTAGAAACGAAAAATCGGACGCAGCAGGAAGATTATTGATATAAGTACTGATTTTTTAGACATCCTAGCGAAAATAAGTGAATGAAAATATTCGTCGTGGCTATTGTTTGCAGTTGAAAACGAAGGAGTTTTTATAAATAGCACAATCTTAGACTTGGATTTTTTTTCTGTATGGTACATAATACTTCTGATTATAAGTAACACACTTAGATATCGTATGTTATCTATTTCTATGAATAAATAAAAGATCTTTTAAATTATGTCGCTGCTGTGTCGCCATGAATGATCTATGAATTATAAGATGTCTACACAGAATGCAAAGAACAATATGAAATCGATTGCTTTCCAAAGTAAATAGTACCAACACTTGATTAAGTTCCATTTACTTTAACTAGAATATTTCATAATATCTTTCAAAAGGAACGTAACATTATATAGAAAATTAAATTTTTAGTTATTCATCTAGACGAAGTGAAAATATTTCAATCAAACTGTTTGTCATATGCTGATAAGTTGTTATTGCAAGCACAGAAAATTCTTAGAATATGCTTTACCTGAAATAAAAATGTTGTCTTGATTGCTCATATCTCCTCACGAATAAATCCATTTAGAAGAGGTGAAATTCAGCAAAAATTTAGACACAAACGCAATGCTACTTGATTATAAAACTAAATCTGAAAAGATTTTTAATAAAACTTTTTTTTATCCTTTATCTGAAAATCATATTCACGATTCGGATTACCCTATGAGTTGAACACTTTGAATCGGTAAATTATACTGAGTAAAATTATTCAAATACATTGAAGTTACATGTAGAAATCTGTCGTTTTCTTGCTCATATATTGTAAACTTTTTCTTCGGTTCCTTACTAACGTTCAAAATTTTAATTATAAGATAAATTAAGGCTAAAGTTGTATTGGTGAATACACAGTCAAATGAATGAATTGATTAAATACAAATTTATTTGAATAAACTTCATATATTTGAAGAGGAAACTACAAGTACTAGCATAAAATCATGTAATTACAATGAAAAAGAAATTATAAGCGAGACACAAGATAAAGAATACATCCAAAAGGAAATTTAAATGCTAATTAATTCATGCGCACTAAATGAGTTATATAATAAAAATTAACGATATGACTAAGTCACATCTTGTTTCTTCAATCATTTCAAACGATTGATAATAATGTAAGATTCTATGATGATGTGGTGTTACCTTTGTCAACCATGCTATTAAATCTGATCTACAGTCAGACCCTTGCTCAATGAATCCTTATTTTTTCTAGGAGATATATAAAGCCAAACTGTAATAAACTGAACAATGGTCAGTAAACTAAGAATCATCATAAAGAAATAGAAGAGCCACTTTTCTGGTAAATTCTCCATACAACCAAAAACATTGTTGACCCAATCGCGTATTTTACTTAAAGAAAATATAAACATATATGGAAACGACGTTTGACAGCAATCTTTCTTCATATATAAGTGAATGTTGTCATATGGAAATGAATATACACAGACGAGCAAGAGACACATGATAACTAATTGACTGGTACATAATACTTTCATGATTTAATGATTTAAATTGGTAAACGTTTTCTTGTATGAATTATTCTTGTGATTTCGTATATAGAATAATGAGGGAACTTGTAACAAAGCCTTTTATAGCATATAAGAAAAGGAGAAGGCTCTGTTTCATTCCTTATCAAATTATGTAAACATGTAAATCATACAGTCACGCATTTAAAGAACAGATAATGAGTATCGAACTAACTGTGATGAAAATTATGTAATAATTCTACGTCATCTGAGAAGAAGAATTCTTAATAGTTTTATCTAATGACACCAAGTGAACTATTCGTATTAAACAGGATCAAACATCTATTATGTTAATAAAATATTCACTATGAAAAATGTTCACTATTTTAGTACACGGAAAGTTCAATGATATATCTTTTTAGATCTAGAATAATTCATATATATCTGTAGATTTGCTCGTATACAGTGAATTGGTCGTTCTAAATATTCAATGATGAGGTACTTTAACGTGCAGAGTAACAGTTATCATGGAAAATCTTCTTTTAAGCTGAATGTTTATATTGAGTTGCATAGGTTAACTAAGAAAGAGTGATATTCGTTTCAAGCCTTTGTGCTCGTTTGACAGTTAAGTTTAATATATAAAAAATACTATAATAGTATTGAGACGAGCGTCTTTAATAAGTTTATAGAAGGAAGAAATAATTAGAATTAACGTGATTCTAGCTAATATACATATTATAATGCAGTATGTCGGTGTTATTCGTTTTATCATTTACTAGAAAGTAAAGTAATATTGATTTATGGGCCATTAAACTTTAAGACGCACATGTATAGTCAGAAACTATAATCATGTTCCGAAAGGGATTGCAGAGATAATATACGTACGATCAAGAATAAATGCTCATTAATATTACGTTAAAAAGAATAAAGATTATTTATAACCAATGAGACTGGATGTATTTTTATCGATGAATTGCAACTGATGTAAATTACTGTTAAAGATAAAGAAACTAGAGAATTTAATTTATTAATGTGTTGTATGTTTATATTTAAACAATTCAAATTTATTACTGTACATTAAATAGAGAAATTTTGACGGACAAAGCCTTTTTATCGGATAGTCATCGCAATTGATAAGAGCCATCAGTACTATAGTCAATATTATTTAGGTTGATCAGCTGTAAAAATTTATCGATTAACAATTGTTTTCATTTTCTTTCTCGCAATATATTTACTGCGTCAGACAGGTGTAAGCTGATAGATAGGAAAATAATAAGCAATCATGATTTTATATTTGACTTTAAATCAAACGGCATATAGTACAAGTAACGCTCGTCGCTGTGCGATTCGCTTAACCCTCGACTGAGGAGTTCAAAGCAAGAGCAAGACCAAGGGTATNTACTAAAAGATAGTAAGTACAATTTTTCGAGAGCTACTTACTATTAGTAACTCTAACTATCTATCATTTTTTCAGAAGTGATACTTACAGGTTTTTCAGCGCTGTCTGGAAATGGTATTTATAGCATTTATGAGACACAATTTAATACGAATGTTGAAGTTTATGGACAGATTTGGATAGTATTTTTGGCATAATGTCAATCAGTTCTTGAGAGAGAGAGAGAGATGTTCAATCAGGTCAGCTCTTTTGAAAGGAGCTGTTGAAAAAGTTCAGCTCAGGAACGAGAGCTGTTCGATCAGATCATACCGAAATGAACTTTCGAACAGTTCCCTCGCTCAGAACTAGAGCTGAACTATTGCACCCCTAATCTGCATCTAAAAGTGCTACTTCGCGCTAACGTTTTGATTCAATGAAGTAATACAAAGATATGTATCGTAAAATTCTAATTTGTAGATCACGGTACTTGTAACAATATCTGGAAATGCTCTGAGATGCGTAATATGAAAATAATGTCTTTCAACAAAAACTTATTCAGAATAGAAACAAGTATTATTCTACAAGACAATAGTAATGAGCTGCAAAAAAAATATTTCAATTGTCCGAATCGGATATGTCATATCCGAGATGGTTCTCATGGACTAGTTCAAATGTGTCTCACGTCAGTCAGAACACATTTATAACAAAATATTAACAGAAAAAGTGCTTAAAATGAAACATGATTTCATGGTCAAATCTATGGGCCATCCTAATTACATAGTACCATAAAATTATTTAATTACGAGTATGAGATAGTATTGTAGCGGAGTTTGTTTATTTGTGAAATTCGATAAATAATCATGAGTTACAAAGATATTAAATTTATAATGAAAAAGAGGAATATATGATGAATATATAGAACAAAAGTAGTACCTGGATATTTCGCATATCATTTCATATGACAATAACAAAAGAAACTACTGCTAATACATGCAACACAAAAAATAAAAAGCATTCAAATGTATAGATCATAGAGTAACTAATATAGAAAAGAAAATCATACACATAAAAATTGACACAAACTAGAGTAGTTTTCATGCAAAGCAGAAAAGGCGTTACAACCATTCTGGAAAACGTGCTTGGGTCTCTAAATATAGTTTATCGAGTCGTTCAATTTCTGTCAGTTGTGACTTGCTGGGTTTAATTAACAACACCTTGTTATCAAAATATCGCAAAATAACCAAATCAGTTAAGCGTTTTACCCGCGACAAGGGTACATAGACTGCAGCAATATCATCGGTTTCATTTGGTAGTTTTAAATCAATTACAACTTTATTTAATGTTTGACCTTGACTCTTGTGTGTTGTAATGCAATAAGCTGGTACAAGTGGTAATGCACGCCGTTTAATGGATAAAACTGTTTTTCTATTTGATTTTGGCTTCTTATCTTTTGGAAGCATATCGCCTACATCGACTCGGAATGTTTGTTCCATTACCGGTATTGGAATCAGCTTTGACTGGAGTTGTTCTAAATTGCATTCTATCTTTGATTTGCTAATTTCCACCAAAGCGTACAAAGGTCGATGAACATATTGTGCATTCTTGGAAAATTCTTCCGAAATAATATCAGTTGACACCGAATCTTCCTGGTAGACAAGCTGCCGAAAAATTCCGTTCACACCATTGATAAGACCCAATTCAATCGCAATATTTTGCGTTAAAATGACAGGCATTCCAGGAACAAGAGGTAATAGACCTGGTAGATGCTCCGTTTTGCTATCAGATAATTCTAATAATTTTTTAATAAGTGCTCGGTCTTCAATTGGTTTGCCTTTGCAGGTATCTTGGGCAACGCATACTATTGGTGTTTGTCCCGTTTGTTGTGCTTTGTGACTAACTGCCTTGTGGTTTAATTGTGTTCGTATTTCGTTACGAAATACGAGAATCGGAGCCTAAAAAGATGAAGATGGTGAATTGTCTAAATTTAGAAAAACAAATTTACTTTATTCCATGGTGAATCACTTAACAAGGGTACGGAAGATTGCCCAACTACTCGTGTTAACAATAATTCGTAGTCATCGTAGTTACATTCTCCATGACGAAGTCGTTCGAGTAGCTGAAGATAACGTAGATCTTCTGTTCTCATCTGTTGAGTAAGTTTGACCACACAATTGATTTGAAGAATTAAAGAACGTGCAACACGTTGTTGAATTTGTTTTTCAGTTGCTATCTTGTTTGATTTACTTTTAACCGGTAAAGTGAAATCTGTATGTAGAGGTACATCATATACAGGTCG
>CAJNYU010003546.1:56751-92286 GCA_905331475.1 Rotaria socialis
GCGTAACTCAGGAAAGGCACGTACAATTAAACCAGGAGATTTAAAACTCGAGAAGGAATGGGCCCTCGTTGAATACCTCTTAATTGATGAAATAAGTATGGTTGGTTTAACTCTACTTGCGAAACTCAACCGAATTATATGTGCTGCAAAACATACCGATCCTCAAGTTCCATTTGGTGGTGTAAATGTCATCTTCTTCGGCGATTATTTACAATATCGACCTGTATATGATGTACCTCTACATACAGATTTCACTTTACCGGTTAAAAGTAAATCAAACAAGATAGCAACTGAAAAACAAATTCAACAACGTGTTGCACGTTCTTTAATTCTTCAAATCAATTGTGTGGTCAAACTTACTCAACAGATGAGAACAGAAGATCTACGTTATCTTCAGCTACTCGAACGACTTCGTCATGGAGAATGTAACTACGATGACTACGAATTATTGTTAACACGAATAGTGGGGCAATCTTCCGTACCCTTGTTAAGTGATTCACCATGGAATAAAGTAAATTTGTTTTTCTAGATTTAGACAATTCACCATCTTCATCTTTTTAGGCTCCGATTCTCGTATTTCGTAACGAAATACGAACACAATTAAACCACAAGGCAGTTAGTCACAAAGCACAACAAATGGGACAAACACCAATAGTATGCGTTGTCCAAGATACCTGAAAAGGTAAACCAATTGAAGATCAAGCACTTATTAAAAAATGATTAGAATTATCTGATAGCAAAACGGAGCATCTACCAGGTCTATTACCTCTTGTTCCTGGAATGCCTGTCATTTTAACGCAAAATATTGCAATTGAATTGGGTCTTATCAACGGCGTGAGCGGAATCTTTCGGTAGCTTGTCTACCAGGAAGATTCGGTGTCAACTGATATTATTTCGGAAGAATTTTCCAAGAATGCGCGATATGTTTATCGACCTTTATACGCCTTGGTGGAAATTAGCAAATCAAAGATTGAATGTAATTTAGAACAACTTCAGTCAAAGCTGATTCCAATACCGGTAATGGAACAAACATTTCGAGTCGATATAGGCGATACGCTTCCAAAAGATACGAAGCCAAAATCAAATAGAAAAACATTGTTATCTATTAAACGGCGCGCATTACCACTTGTACCAGCTTATTGCATTACAACACACAAGAGTCAAGGTCAAACATTAAATAAAGTTGTGGTTGATTTAAAACTGCCAAATGAAACCGATGATATTGCTGCAGCCTATGTACCCTTGTCGCGGGTAAAGCTCTTAACTGATGTGGTTATTTTGCGATATTTTGATTACAAGGTGTTGTTGATTAAACCCAGCAAGTCACAACTGACAGAAATTGGACGACTCGATAAACTATATTTAGAGACTCAAACACGTTTTCCAGAATGGTTGTAAAACTTTTGTGCTATATATTCATCACATATTCCTCTTTTTCATTATAAATTTAATATCTTTATAACTCGCGATTAGTTATCGAATTTCACGAATAAACACACTCCGATACAATACTATCTCATACTCGTAATTAAATAATTTTATGATACTATTCAATTAGGATGACCGATAGATTCGATCATGAAATCATGTTTCATTTTAAGCACTTTATCTGCTAATATTTTGGTATAAATGTATTTTGACTGAGACACGTCCGATAAAGTCTAGGAGAACCATATCCAGTTCTGACAATTAAAATCGACTTCTTTCAGTTAATTACTATTGCCGCTTAGAATAATACTTATGCCAGCAAATGGTTTTATCAGCTAACACTAGTATGAGCGGTCGCTGTTTCATATTCTCAATAAGTTTTGTCGAAAGACATTGTTTTCATATTACAAATCTCAGAGAATTTCAAGATGTCGTCGTGACTATCCTGATATGTAAATCAGAATTTTACGATACATATCTTTGTAAGATTTCATTAAATCAAAATGTTAGCGCGAAGTAGCAATTTTATATGTAGATATTACTATCATTTGAAGCTTAGCATATTTTGAAAGTCAATGATAACATTACTGTGGTAGAGGAGATTCGGCACTTTGACATCCTCAAAGTTGTCTCGGGTAAGGTAAAATAGTATATCGTTCCTCTAGACATTTCAGTCGAGGGTTAAGCGAATCGCACAGTGACGAGCGTTACTTGTTATATAAATTGATATTAAATCTATTTGAATAAGACGTTGGTATTAGTAATGAACTCATATCGCCATCCAAACGGAATTGAATTTTACTATTTAAGTAAAAACATTAGTATTGAATTTGGATGGAATTAGTATGAAATTTGTATAAAATTATCGGATACGATATCAGTAAAGACAATAGAGCGAAAGCATACTAAACATGCATACGATATAAGTAAAGACAGAAAGTGGAAAATATATCGAAAAGTAATGAACGCATACATACGACAAACAGTACAAATTTACACCCAAACAGATTATTGAGTGTTTCAATAGTGGTCAACGTATCTACGCTCAGATCGATATTATCAAAATTATCTTCGTGGCTCCAAAACGAGATGACACATCCATGCTCAGATTAATCAATGTCGCTCCTGAAACAGAAACAAGCCCCTCGATTATGTCGTGAAATTGGATCCATCATTGACAATAAATTCGTGATCGTATCGGCTTAGAAAACGGGCACGAACCATGGAGTATTACGATCGACCCAAAAAATAGACACGAACCATGGAATATCAAGATCGGCTCAGAAAGAGAGCTCGAACAATGGAATATCACCCTCAATTTTTAGTCTTTCTTGCCTTTTTTAATTCTGTAATTGTTTCTTAATTTCCATTTTAATTTCTCGTTTTTCATTATATCCAATCTTAATTATATTTATCCTATTTTGTTTTCCTATTTTTATTGTGCTAAATCGAATGTAGAGCCCTGAAGAGTGTTTCAATATTTTAATAATAAATAAACATGAAATGCGTCGGCAATATAAAATTCTACATGTTTTTTTAAATTCAAGCACAAATATATTAATTATTTGACTTTGATCGATTGCTGAAAAGCAAGAATTCAGAATAGCAGATTGATTTGTCTTCTTCGTTAAGAGATAGGTTAATCTGTTTTCTAATTGAAGCTCATAAAATGTTTAATCGTGTCGAAATGGCTAATATAAGTACAGTAAAACAAGAAGATACGTTATTGTATCGTAAAATAGAGAGCACGTTACAGTGTTATCTCAAGAAGTCAGTATACCCAAGCAAATAACCAAAATCTTGTTTTCTTGTCTCCTCCACAATATTTAGTAGTCGTGCGCGTATAGTTTGTTTTCGAAAAAGATCCCGTCGTATGTGACACTTATTTTAGTTAACTGAAAAGTAATATTTGAGCGTGTGAATCTTCTCTTCCTCGTCGCCCTCGCAGCCATTGTAGCACTCACACTCAGTATTTGAAAACAGTTCTTGTATGCGCCTGCGCAACGCGTGACATAATTAGTAATATTATCATCAAATGTTTGCTTATGATTTTATCGGCGAGATACACCTATACGAAGTTGACTCAAGATTAATGTCTCCATTGAAGAGAAAAACAACTTGCCATTTCATTCCTGTTTCGTCAGCAAATCGACATGGAGACAAATATTTTAGCTTAGAATAAAACCAAACGATCTCAGTACTGCACCATGGGTTGTTGCCCTAATAAATCTTCTACTGTTATGACGCCAAGTGTTGTCAATAACCCGTTAAACAATAAAGAACCATCCATCCCTGCAACTTCGTGTTCTCCATCATCACATCCCAATCGTCTCATCGAGCTCAAAGACTAAGACATTATGATGCGTTTAGTAACGCAACATACAATGGAGACAAACATCCGCATGAATTCATTACAGTTTGATCATCGTGAATTATATCGTCGACCCAATGGGCGTACAGTGGCACTTCTCACTCCGCAGATTCTCAGTGAGGTGGAAAACGAATTAGTGAACAATTTAAGCAATGGGCTATTTTTTATTGTGATAAATAGTGGTGCGACGTCATCGTTCAATGCAGCTCAGTTCAAAAACTCCAGTATGAAAAAGAGCGAGCTCAGTCCGTCCATTATCGAGGCGGCTCTCACACATATCATCGAGAATTTGGATAAGTATCCTAAAGTGATTGCAGCTTTGAGAGGAGGGAAAATTGGTTATCACGACAAAGGTGCAATGCTTAACGATATGGGTGTACGAAATTTTGTAATCCAAGGATCAGCCACAGTTGATAATGTAATGTGAAAACTATTGGAGAGTAATTTTATTGTATCTATGCTTTATTATTCTATCATCATAAAATAAATTTTATGTTTTTTGTGACATTTCGCGGCTGAAATATGCAGAGGGTGTCGGTATGGGTGTAGGTATGGGTGTGGGCTTCAGTCATCTCTTCACTGACACCTACATCCACACTCTACTGGGTTCGATAAACAAGTTTTTTGCCGAATTAGCATTAAAACTTTAGGGTGTGGGTGTATGTCGTCTGTTGTATCTCACACCCACACCCACACCCCACAAAATCGTGGTAACTTTTGTTTTTTCTTTATTTTTACAAATTAATTTTGTAATCATTATGTTTCTTCTCTTAGGTCAATTTCAATAGTACCAACTACAAATAAGATAAGCATTTTATGAATTTGTTTCACTGTAACATAAATAAAAATAATTGCTTTTTTCTATATTTCTTTTTAGTTCAACAAAATTAAATCCATCCAAAAACAATTCAAGCAACATCAGAATTAGGTAAGTATATTTAGTTCATTTCTTTCCTTTCCTTTTATAAATTTTAGTGAAACCTTCTTTTTTATTGTAATTACTTTTTTATTGTGATTTTTGTAATTATTGTTTTTTATTTTTTTCAAATGAATATTTTGAAAACAAACAAATTTTTCTCATTCACTTCTTTGCATTATTTTTTTTTATTATTCATTTTATTCTTCTGTTTTTTTTCTTCTTTTTGTTCAATTTCAAAAGCAAACATTTATTAATCAGGTAAATATTTTCTTCATTTATTTTAAAATACTAAAGTAATTTCTTTCCTTTTCTATTAGTCTTTTCAAATGTAATTTTGTTTCCTGTCTTTTATTTTTTATGTTGTAACCTCTTTTATTGTAATTTCTTCTAAGTAAATATTTTGAAAAAGAATCAATTTTATTATTTTCTTCGTTTCAATTTTCCTGTTCCTATCAAAAAATAACAACAATTCAGCATCGAAGTTCTTATCGTTTTTGTTAAGAGAGAGAGAATGATTTGAATCGTGTCCCATCCGTGCATGAGCTTCACGTTCACGAATAGTAAAAGTGAATAAAATTTCTTTTTCATTTATTTGAAAGAAAGATAAAATTCAAACATTTTCACAAATCTATTCGAGAGAAAATCGTTGAACACGATTATTGAAAAAATCGACAACATAGAGATTGCCATGCCGATCGAAGGACAAACCAGTGGGACCCTTGAACTGATTTACTCCTGCTCCTTGACCATTTCCACCCACAATCACAATGCCTTGTTTCGCTCCTTGAGTCCAACGCGTTACTCGATCATTCCCGTGCTCTGCTACATAGAGAGTACCAAACGTATCGACTAACAGTCCTTGAGGATACGACAATTGTGTCAGAGCATTCCCTGTGCCTTGACCTCCAGCGACGACTATGCCTTCTGTTGCACCTTTAGTCCATTTCATTACACGAGCATTGATGTAGTCTGACACGTAGACAGTCTGTTGTCGATCGACAACGAGATACGTCGGATAGTTGAGTTGATTGAGACCATCACCTTGCCCATTTCCTCCAGCCACGAGAGTTCCTTCCTTGTCTCCCATTCGATATCGTCGGACTTCATGTTTTCTGCAGTCAGAGACGCAGAGATATCTCTGATCGTCCATCATCAATCTTTCACAATGGATGTTATCAACAAGGATTTCTCCTTGAGTTGTGCCACTACGACGAGCCCATCGTACGACTCGTCGATTCTGATAATCACAAATAATGAGACTATCCGTCTCTTTGTCGATAAATACATCAGTTGGATATTTCAATTGATCCAATCGACTTCCGGTGCTATTGCCGCCAGCGACGACTTTTCCATTCGTAGCACTTTTCTTCCATTGGACAATACGATCATTGTCGCGGTCAGCAATGACCACTGTCTGATCATCGTCAATGGCGACACCCTGAGGGTAGTAGAGTTGATTGGTGTTATTGCCTCGTCTGTGACCTCCAGCAACAGTCACACCCTTCTGTGCCCATTCGGCATTGGCAGGAATATTGGGTATGCCCAAGTAAGCAAAAAATGAAGGAAGACTGCCGACATGACTAGTCAGAAATGTCCGCAGGATCCGTCTAGTCTAGTCTGAAATGTCTTGCATACCCGTCTTGTCTAGTCAGCTTAATGAGGAGNATGACGGATAAAAACTCAGACTAGTCGTGGGCGAGTAGTTTTTGAGACAAAGACTAGACGGGACGGGTCGACTTGACTAGAAAAAAGACTAGTCATTTAACCAGTCTTTTGCTCACTTGGGTGACTAAAAGAAACGAACAATGAAAAGAGCTCCACGCCATCTCTCTCCTACATGAGAGAGAGAGCGATATCCTGAAAAAAAGATTTTTTGATAAGGTGCTCGAAAGGGTTTCTCCCTGCGCGTGGATATAAATATGAGAAAGCTCTTCAGAATCTGATGAGATAGTCGTCCGGTAAGGAGATTTGTTGATATTTTCTGCAAAGATCTTTTCGTTAAGAAGAAAAATTCATTTAGAAAACCACATGAATTCAAGGTGTTTTGAAAGAACGAAGGATTTTCGTGGTATTCTTACATTGAATGACTAAACTTGATGTTTTAGAGATTATTTTGAGAGTAGAAGACCATTCATGTTACAATGAATTGCGTTTTTTGGAGTTATTTTCAAATATCTTATCGGGCTCCCGTGGCCATAAGATCTTGTTTTATTAGCAAAGTATGTACGATATTACAAGTATTGGTATGACGTGTATCAAGAAGAGAAAAACGGCTACGACTTAAGTGATCAGTAGATTAGATTAAAGAACTGTCTTGTAGTGTCACTCTGTTTATTTTGTTTTTCGCTCGTCTTGTACTGCGTCTTACATGTAACAAGTACCTACATATACCCTGGCAAGCAAAAGCTTAACTTGGTAGTTGACCTCTTTTGACCAGCAATGTCAAAGATACAAAAAATGTCCACTTTACCTAAAGTCCTCTGACAGTATGTGAGGCTTTTCATATCGGACAAAATTTGTATTATACTAGTAGTTAAAGGAAAAAAAAGCTCACGTCAGTAGCAGATTTTTCTATATTATGAAGGACTTTTCTTTTCATATCATTTTTTTTGATATACATAAAAGAGAGATCACGATAGATTTGTATCACAAAGATTAAATATCATATATTCTGATTACATGAGGATCTTTGTCTCTTTCTGCGGACCTTTGTATTCGTAATATAATTTTTCTTTTTCTTTTTCTCTTTCTTACTTTTATTAACATCGATATAATAGCGATTCACGTAGATTTGTATCAAATGAAAAAAATCTATGAAATACATTCATCATGGCACAAGAATATTTATTTTGCTTATTTGGCTCTCTTATTGGAAACAAGTTTCTTTCCATGTGACTTAATTTTACTGAGATAAATGTAAGAATAATGTTTCTATATATTTGAATGCGGCGACTACAGTTATCAAATATGATAAAACATGTACGCATATATTAGTGATACAGCACGATATTGTCTTTTCGCAAGCAATGCGATCTCCTACACGATTTTACTGATATTGTATCTTGAGTGGCTACCTAAATTGATTTCGAATATAAACGAATATCTCGAAAATAAAATTTTTGTACAATAGCTTCTAATTTACATGTATTCATACACTATTCTCTAGATTTGAAGATAGATTTAGTTGTAATTTTCTTTGCTTTTAATTTAATAGCTTAGAATCTTTACATGTTGATAGATCCAGGCCTGCAGCTTAACGAATAAATTTAGGTTCAGCTTTGATATTTATAATTCGTAATTTATATATGTGCATAGATACTGTTCATTAGATTGAGGAAAACATTATATTTTTGTTTTCATTTTTATAAATTATGATTTATATATCTATATCGATATTTTTCGATAGGTTTAGTGACAAATTTAGTTTTAATCTCATTTTTGATAATATAAGACGTATACTTTATATTACCATACCTTATTCTTATTCTATAGAATAGGAATAGATTTTGTTTTAGTTTTCTTCTTCTTTTTAATATAAAACCTATAATTTATAAATTATTATATTAAAGAGTTCTGCGGCTAAATAAATTAGATTTCGCTTTAGTTTTCACTTTTATAATGTTTTATTTTTAATTTATGTATCTATGTAGATACAGTTCTATAGATTTATTGATATGTATAGTTTAGTTTTCTTTTATTTTGAAACTCAAAATTTATACATATGAATAAAGTAATCTGATAAACAGAAATCTTTAGTTTTAGTTTTCTTTCTTCTAATATAAACGTTACAATATCCACATACACGCAGAATCAGTTATTTAGTTTTCCCAAACAAGACAGCTAAAACTAATTTTTCTGGATTATAAAAAACAACTTCTAGACTAGGTGGCGCATCAAAAAAAGAAAGGTTCAGGAAAGGTCCACTAGATTGAAAAGGAAGATCCGCTGAAACTAAGAAAAGTCCGCTACAAGTACTAGGAATAAGTCAACACGAATAGAGAAAGGTCCTTCTAAATATAGATATTTTATCCGAGTACTAAAGTCCCTCTATTTTCCAGCTGACTTTTACTAAAGTGGACATTTTCGGGATCCTTGCCAGCCCTCGTATTTGTCTATTCATTTGCATCTAGGACCTAAAAACAAATTGATTGTAATAAAGAAATTCCCGATTGACAAGAACTAAAATTCGACAACTTTTTAACATTCTCCAATTATTATTACTGTATGCATAGGCGCTTATATCAGTAATTATACAATCCGATACATTTTGAAATTCTGTACCATCTTGAACTCTTGAAGTAAAAACAAAAGAGATAGTTAAAGTAATCCTGGTTGTTTAGGATGCCGCCGAGGATGTCGATGTAATACTCCAATTATTCTTTTGTAAATTAACGGAAGAAAAGAACAAATTATTCAGGATGATAGAGAATTTCAAGCTCTATCGGATTGTATAATTACTGATATAAGCGCTTATTCATATAGTAATAATAATTCGAGAATAGTACAAATTTGTCGACTTTTAGTTCTTGTCAATCGGGAATTTCTTTATTATAATCAATTCTTTTCCAAGTCATACACGCAAGAGAATAGGCAAATATATAGGGTGATAGAGAATTTTCAGTGCTATCAGAATATATACTTACTTTTTCAGAAACTCATTATCTAACCGACTATCCATCCAAAATACTAAATGCGAAGGCAATAAGACAATCGACTGTTTGAGAATCTGACTATGAGGGCGCCTTCATTCCACTGGAATAATTTTTCAGAAGATAAAAGCAAGGTACAATCAAAATACATAGTTTGATAGAAAATTCCAAGCGCTATCGAGTGGCATAATTACTTTCCCCCAGTAAGTCATTTTCATGTGTAAAAGGAGGTCAAATACCAAGTCAAGCTTTTGCTTTCCTCGGGTATATATTATCTTCGTTCCTACCCACTCCCTTATTCTCAATGAAATGTAAATAAAAGAAAACCAATGGAAGCAGTACAAGTATCACCATGTGAAAGTGATTTTTCAGATGATGGGTTAGAAGATAATAGTGTCTTAAATCGAAATCAAAGAATAAAAAGAACCAGAGATCTAACTGTTGTGTTACAGGAGTCACATTTGATAATGCTGATGAAGCTGAAGAATGCATTGAAAATATCTGATCAAAGCACACTATACAAATTATACACAAGACGGGAGAAGAGTTTATTACAGATGTAACAAAGCAAAAGTTCGTGGGCGTCAGTGTAGCGTAAGTATGCATCTTTTATATCGCTCAGGGGTATTAGTGTGGGTGTATATCAAGAAACGAGCAATGAAAAGAGATCCTCGTCATCTCTCTCTTCTACGTGAGAGAGCGATATCCTGAAAATAAGATCTTCCAATAAGGTATTTCAAAATATTTCTTCTCGTGTGGAGATAAATATGAGAAAGCTCTGTAGGATCCATCATGTCATCGATCTTTATTAACTTCAAAGTTTCATTCTGTGCAGTCCTTGCTTGTAGAGCCTTCCGGTTACGATTTGTTGATGTTTTTTGCAAAGATCGTTTCGCTAAATTTGATGTTTCAGAGACTGTATTGAGGGTAGAGAATTCTGGAACTTTTTGAGACAACACTAGCAGTTTATGAGAAAAAGAATCTAGTAAAAAAATCCGTTGGCTATGCGTTAGAGGACTTTGATGAATGGTTTTTAAAACCCCAATAGAGATTCATGTGGATTGTGAGAGATATTTGAAAGAAGATCTCGTTGAGTAACTATGCTGTCAAAAATATAAAATTAACGGTCGTATTTTTCTTCTATTTAACTCATTGTGTACACTTAAAAATGTCTAAAAATTGAGTTTTAACAGTATCCATATTTTCTACATACTTCAACCTGGTTATGACAGTTTTTAGAAAAACATTTTAACACTTTTTTCATATAAAAACGTTAATAACTGATCATTTCGGACATTTTTGACTGTATGTAATGTGTTTATATCAAAAGTGTTCTACTCAGAGCTCTGGATGGGGTGGGCGATTTTCTTGTCGCGTGGGATTTATTTATTTACATATCATGACATATGGTTTTAGCAGGTACTTTATTGAAGCACTGAATAATAGAATTTACGGTACCCTCATTGTTGGTCTTATCCCTTCAGAACCAATAGGTTCGTTGTTGGTTTTTTTCTACTATTATTTATGAAAAACGTTTAAATCTTTTTTCAGACTAGCTTTTATTTTTTAACATACTCCTGCATGACTATTGATTGCAAAGATAAAGAGATATGGATAAAAAAAGAATTTTTAGATTAAATCAATTTTCAACACTATTTTTTATAAGCTTTCGTTTAAAACAAAGTGATGGATAGGTACCAGATTCTTGTGGGTGTGGCTGTTAGTCTTCCCTTCATCCACTACCACATCCATCCACTTACTCTGATGGGATCCTTGAAAAAGATCTAAACTAGCTGTGGCTTTCTTTTCCATAATACGCACCATCTGTAATTCCTTAGAAATTATCTTAGATGCTTCGGACAACAAGGGAAATGCTATGCATAGAATGCGAAGATGACATTCGAAATTCAACTGAGAGTATGTCTGTGTCGGAGACGAAAAGCTATACATGATAGATCCAAATAGCAGTTCACATTGAGTGCATGTATTAGTGTTAAAATTAATGCTAACCAAATACTAGCACCTCCGCGCGCATTAATTCTGGTGGTAAAAATGCGAATATGGCATTCGTATTTTTGCGTAAGAGGTATGCGATTCTATAATGAGACTCTGAATGTTCCTTGTCGATGAAACTACACATAAGGAGAGTTTCTTCGGAAAAGCAAATAGTTTTTTTAAATAATTAGGAAATAGCAGGGAGATCGGGGGATATCAGTCCTTAAATATTTTCGGGCAAACATCATGGCATTTGATAAGAGATTATCACAAAGGTTTTTGGAAAACCAATTTATTTTTCGGCGGTTTCATCTGAGTTTTTGGCGGAGCAGATATACAAATGTCTCGAATGGACTTGTCATAATGATTACGCTGTATTACGAACGTGACAAGGAGTTTCGAAGATTCAGATAAAAACTGCACGCTGAAGGAGAGACTTTCAGCAACAAGAGCTCTGAATTTAGATTTTGTTTCTGGGAATCCATTAAGTCGTGAGTGCGACTTTTCGAAGAGTTATTCACTGAACAGATCAATTTGACGAAACTTTCATTTAAATTTTTTGAACATCATACACTGGGAAAAAAAATAGCACCATACGGAAACATTTTTGAAACGAATTCTAAACCCTCAAAAAGGTTTCGTAAAAGCCCAAGATAGTCTCAAAATTATTATCAAGAGTCCAGGAAACTTTTTCGAAGGTTTTGTGGAAAACCTACGAAACCTAAAAAAAGGTTCAGAATTCGTTTCAAATCTCGAAACCCTTTTCAAGTTTCGTAGTGCCTGCGAAACCATTCTAAAGTTCAGTGAGAAAATTCGACACTTTCTTGGTTCCGTGTGGTGCAATTTTTTTCAGTGTAGATACGAATCATGAGATAGTTCATAAAAAGTTATGACGACGACTGTGGACATAGATAAGGCTTTTTATACAGAATCGAGTGTTTTCTGTAAGTTTTGCTAAAGTTGTCTGGGATCAAAGAATCTGAGCAGGTAATCGGTTTGTAGAATGTTACTGTCACCATTCGAGGACACTGAGAGGGTATTTCACAGAACTACTCGTGGAATGTAAAAGTTTCCAACAATTTTCGCATATCTGTGTAGGTGTTTGCGAAAAGGAAACCAAAAACCATAGTCCCAAAATCAGCAACGATCACATTCACAATGAATTCGACATCCACCCACACCCTCAATATGGTAGACCCGTCGAAGTCAATCGCTAACGAAGCCGGCATGCAATGATGAGACTGGAAGTGAGGCCAGTAGAACACCCGAACCTATGGTGATGACCAATATATTAGCACCACTGGCTTCGTTTTGCAGAAGGGCATGTGAATAAGGTTAAGAACCTGTCGTAACCGTAGATGGCTCACGTGTTACGCGTTAATATGGATTTGGGTGTTGGAGAGAGTGGTGAATACGACACTTGCACGCCAATTATCAGTTGCCATCACATCGGCCCAAAATCATACATAGTCACACAGCACAGCGGAACTCACCTTCGAGAGAAAATCGTTGAACACGTTTATTGTAATAATCGACGACATAGAGATTGCCATATCGATCGAAGGACAAACACATGGGTGCCCAGAACTGATTTGCTCCTGCTCCCGCGCCATTTCCACCTACAATCACGGTGCCTTGTGTCGCTCCTTGAGGCCAACGCGTCACTCGATTGTTTCCCTGCTCTGCCACATAGACAGTACCCAACGTATCGACGAACAGTCCTTGAGGATACGACAATTGTGTCAGAGCATTCCCTGTGCCTTGACCTCCAGCGACGACTATGCCTTCTGTTGCACCTTTACTCCATTTAATCACACGATGATTGTCCCAATCTGACACGTATACAGTCTGTTGTTGATCAACAAAGAGATAGGTTGAAGTGTTGAGCTGGTTAAGACCAGTGCCTTCGCCATTGTCACCAGCAACGAGAGTTCCAGTATTGTCTCCTAGTTGATATCGTCTTACTTCATCTTTGTGCTTGCCAGAGAAGTAGAGATATCTCTGATCGTCCATAGCCAATCCATAACACCTGATGTTGCCAACAAGGATTTCTCCTTGAGTTGTGCCGCTACGACGGGACCATCGTACGACTCGTCGATTCCAGCTATCACAAATAATGAGACTATCCGTCTCTTTGTCGATCAACACATGCATTGGACCATTCAATTGATTCAATCCACTTCCTTTGCCATTCCCACCGGCAACGACTTGTCCATTCGTGTCATCTTTTTTCCATTGGATGATACGATTATTCACGTAGTCAGCGATGCCCACCGTTTGATCATCGTCAACGAAGAGACAGTAAAATCCGTACAGTTGATTTGTGTCATTGCCTTTCCCGTAACTTCCAGCGACAGTTACGCCATTCTGTGCCCATTTGGCATTGGCAGGAATATTGGGTATGACTAAAAGAAACGAACAATGAAAAGAGCTCCACGCCATCTCTCTCCTACATGAGAGAGAGAGAGAGAGAGAGAGCGATATCCTGAAAATAAGATCTTTCGATAAGGTGCGCGAAAGGGTTTCTCTTCACGTGGATATAAATATGAGAAATCTCTTCAGAATCTGATGAGAGCCGTCCGACTAGAATTTGTTAATATTTTTTGCAAAGATATTTTCGTTGAGAAGAGATCTAAAACAATTCATACAGGAAACTGCATGGATTCAGGGAGTCTTTAAAGAACGAAAGATTTTCATAATATTCCTGAATGTCGATGCTTCGCTACATCGCTAAACTTGACCTTTCATAGGCTATCTTGAGCGTAGAAGATTTCCTTTGCATTCATGTTAGAGTGTCTAGAACGCTAAGAGTTAATGAGAGAAAGAATCTTCTAAAATTATCTGTTGGCCATGTGCTAGAGGACTTCGATCAATGAATTTCAAAACCTCAATAGAGATTCATGTGGATTTCGTGAGAGAGTTTCAAGAAGAACGCTTTGACTATCCATGCAATCAGAAATATGAAATTAACGCATTAAAATAAATCGTATTTTTCTACTATTTAACGAATTTTCTAAAGCTAAAAGTGTACCAAAAATCGCGTTTTAACAGTGCCCGTACTTTCTATATCGTTAAAGAATCGTAACGCGTGTAACCTAGCGAACCGGAAGTTCAAAGTCATCATCTCGTAACCCTCCCCTTATTAGAAGCCTCCTTGGAGGAGTCGCTGTGAAAAATGTATTAGAAGCCTACTGAGTTTTTTTAAATTTGAAATTTTTGGGAACTTTTATTAGTAATTCCACAGTAAAAACTGTTAAATTTTCAGGATTTTAAGGTAAAAACTCATTTAAATGTTACGGTGCAGGAAATGCAAAATTCAAGTGAAGTTTTGCTTTAGTTAATATGTACATGGTTTAACAGCACTTTAAAAGCTGATCATGAATATGTAGTTTTTATTTTAAATTGATTACATTTTGGCTGAAAACAAAACCTGAAATATTTTGAGTGGCTAAAAAAGTAGTATTTTAACGATGAGCTCATTTTTTCTATAATATTTGCCAAATATCTATTTCAGTTGTTTTGTCTGCTTTTTGAAAATATTATATTCAGAATCAGCATTAAAAGTTGCATCGATTCATGCGTGTTTTGTTGAACACTGTTTCTAAAGAAAAACAAAGTCGGAGGTCCCCATCAGGGTATTTTTTCGAAATGTTGCCCCTACTCCCCACGGGTGAATTTTTCATTCGAAACAGTTTTCAATAAAACATGAATGACTCGATGCAACTTTTAATGCTGATTCTGAATATAATATTTTCAAAAAGCTAACCAAACAATTGAAATAGATATTTGGCAAATATTATAGAAAAAATGAGCTCATCGTTAAAATACTACTTTTTTAGCCACTCAAAATATTTCAGGTTTTGTTTTCAGCCAAAATGTAATCAATTTAAAATAAAAACTACATATTCATGATCAGCTTTTAAAGTGCTGTTAAATCATCTACGAACTAACTAAAACAAAACCTCACTTGAATTTTGCATTATTTGCACCTTACTTACCAGCATGAAAATCTCGAAATTCCCTTGATAACCCTTCAAAAACTATTTAAAAACTCTGCAAATCCCTAAAATGTTTTTGCAAAACTTTTGTACCTGAAATCTTTGAAAACAAAATAGGACCTAATAGAAGCTCCCACTGAAACTTTTGAACGGTGGATAGTTTAGAAGCCCCGGGCTTCTATTGAGGGGGAGCAGAGCATATTCTAAATTGTAGCTAAGCACATTTGTTCCGTTAATGAACGGTTAGCATCCCATTTTTTTAATCGTCTATTCAGCAGTCCCTAATATATATAAAGAAAACTCCTCTATCTAGACCATTAATTAGCTTGAGTATAATATAACAGAATAGCTTCATATATAGAAGGTTGATTGAGAATAATTACTTCTATGATAATAGATGTACCTTTTGGTACAATAGTTAAATTTCTGCGTACGATACTTTTTTGACACTAGTCTGAGAAAAACTAACGGGTGGTGCAAAAGTTCTACATTAATCGTGTTTTTGATGTAGCGTTGTAATAGAATCTCATTCAGATTTTGTATGTTTTTATTAGTACAGAAACTTTAGAACAGATAGCATTGAAAAACGATTTTGCAGCTTTTTTTTGGAGATTGGAAAAGGTTTCATTTAACATGGCCAATCTTATTTTCACTTTTCTTATCCGAGTTTTTCACGGTACCGATAGTGAAGTGTAGTAAAACAAAAAAGAAGCCCATCGCATTTTTATAATGGCTGAAACGAACGATTTCATGATATCACTTGATGTCTACAGTTTTTGTCACTCCCCATCATAGTCCGAAAAAATAAATTCTATTCGGACAGAGACTGTCAGAAACGATATATTTCATATGAAAATCAGTTTCATGAGTCCTTGGTCGTAGGATATTATTTGAAATAAGACATAGATTTTCTGAGCGATATGCAACTAAACACTTGCTTTAGTATCGGAAACCATGAAGGCCTTCTTTTTAATAAATAACTACATATATAAGATTCTCAGAAATATCGCATGATGTTGAAGAAAAAGGTCAAACGAATAGTTTCATATTAGAAAATTCTCACCAAAGTTGCGGAATAGTTTTTCAATGCTTTCTGTTCGAAAATTTCTGTAGCCTCTATCAAACATTTTTAATGATATTTATTTTACATTTTTGCACTAGATACTTTGCTCTTCCTAACAAAAAAAAGATGAAATCTCTACAAGATTCCATTACAGCGCTACATCAAAAACAAAATTAATGCAGAAGAACTTTTGCATCACCCGTTGCTTTACGTATAATGTGAACGCGTAACCAAAAATGAGTATTGTTTGTTTTTCATCGGTTAGTCTCGACATTTGTTTTATAAGAAGTAAGTACTTGAAAGCATTTTTACGGGCTATCTCATGCGCGTATTTTAATTCGAAAGAATTTTATTGCAGGATAACTTTTCGTAACGCGATGATATTTTTTCTTCATTTTTTATTATATCAAAGAAGGGTGTGAATGGTGTGAATGGTGTGAGTGTGGGATGTGGCCACTGCTCATTTCACTCAAACTCACACCCTATTGAGGATAGTTTTCAGTATTTTTAAAATCCGTTTATTGAGATTATGTTAATAAATACAGATAGACAGGATAAGCATGCTAGGAAAAACTCACGAAGCCTTTGAGATGTGACATGACATGGACAAGGTTTCTTGCAATTTATTGACGATTCCTCGAACTTCATGCATATCTCTGATCAAGATCTCCATTGTAATTTCTCAGGATTCTACGAGAATATTTTCAATAATCAGCATTTCGAATGCTTGTGAGACACGTAGTGTCGTTGATCAATATCTTGATTTGAACACTAAGAGATTCAGTTACGATTTATCAGAGCACTTCTTCCAGATTTATTTCAGTTCCAGCAGAGATTGCTCTTGGCATTCTGAGTTGAGTATCCTCACAGGTTACGCTGCCGACCTGAGTCAGAACTTTAAAAAAATGCACAGAGAAGGCTATAATGGTATATTGTGAAATTTTTGTAACATTTTCGTCCAGCTCTTCATCGTATGAGACTGAAAGTAGTTAGAGCTGCATAAGAAGAGAAACTTAGCAAAGAAAAAACAAGATCCACCAGCATCTGTAGAGACGTTCTTGCATAAGATGCCATAAAGACTCCTTGAAGCTGCACTCCGAATGTTAAGAATCCTATCCAGAGAGTGTGAATGTGAACCTTCTCTTCGACCTTACTCACTCTCGCAGCTTCAACCGGCAATGCATCTACAGCCACACCCACACAACCAATTAATTCATATAAGAACTTCTCATACTAAAATCAGTTTTTTACTAGAAGCTTTCAGCTTCTATAAAAGTTTCGGTTACTTGATAATGAGGTGAACATATCAGCAGCTATAATATATAACGACTCAAGTGTCTGATCAAGCCCTATTTAAAACGGCAAAATTTATGCGAAACCACATGCCAATGGCTCTATGATCTCGAAAGTGTTTTGTAAAGCGCGTAATTATTTTGAGGTTCAAGCAGTGGCGGAGCCAGGATTTTGGGCTAGGGGGGCTGAGACCCCGAAAAAAAAATTCGTGAATTTTTTGAGAATTTGAAAGTCTTTTTGGATTTTTTTTGGGGAATTTTGACAATTTTTCTGGGTTTTTGAGGATTTTGAAAGCTTTTTTTAAATTTTTGGAAAAATTTGAAATTTTTTTGAAAATTTTTTCGTTTTTTCTGAAATTTTTGAAGATTTTCTGGATTTTTTGGGAGATTTTGAAATTTTTTCTCGATTCTTGCGGGATTTTTTGAGTTTTATAGCTGGCAACACTGGCTAAAACATGAAATTGTAAACATTACTACATATTTATATAAAAAAATGCATTTTCTAAAATCTCGCTAGGGGGGGGGGCTCAACACTGCCTAGGGGGCTGAGCACCCCCTAGCCCCCCTGGCTCCGCCACTGGGTTCAAGAATCCTCTTATTAATCATTACAGTTATTTTGCCATTGCCAAGATCAATTCAGATGAAAAAAAAATGTCGAGAAAAAGCTATTTTCACGTGTAGTCTACTTAACTCTACCAAGCAGTAAATTTGGGTGTTTCTTGTTATAAAAATAATTTATTCGATTTGTTTTTTCAAACTGTACTAATAGGTGTGTTTTCAATCGTATCAATATTGAATCTGAAGCTCTGTAACAAACTAGTGCAAGAAAGGAAAAATCAAAATATTTATCTGGTACAAGAATGCGCTTCAACGACATGCTTTTCTTTACTATTCGAAAAGTAACCCCTTGTTTATTTTTTTATTTCGGCGTGCGACAATGAGAAAGTCAATTAGAACGTTTTCTCATAGCTATGTAAATGAAAAACCAGAACAAATAGAATAAGATTGAGATTTTATAAAGAAACATGACAATTTTCACGTATGCTTGCCGTGGACTTTCATTGTTGTTTTCTAGCTGATAAACGGTTTTGTAAGCTTTTCATAAGGAAGTTTTCGTTGAATAGAGCACTCTAAGTGTGTTCTAAAACGAGCATACGGACATAAATGGAAAAAAAAATATTTTAGAATTTTTCAACGCGGTACATACAATTGACTGAATAGTTCACTACTCCTCTTCATATTGATATATCCATCGAGGCGAAAGCGAGACAAACGAACTTCGATGCCGAAACTATGATGATTCGATCTATAGAAGCATTCTTACATAGAACTAATAATAAACAATCATGATACATAGCAGTTGTCGGATCGCAAGCGATGATAGACTTCAGATTAGTTTGCGACAAATTTTTGTTCTCAAAATATAGATGTAATTTATGTCATAATATTGTATTCGACGTACTGTATTGAGTGCTATCAATATTAGAATGGAAACAACTCAAAGACAGTATTTATTAAGAGAAACAACAGATTTTCACTTCAAAATATTAAATTTTTTACCGATTAGGTATGTATTCATTGCTAAACACTTGAAGATGAGGATCGAAATATATACAAACTCATACAGAGGGTGTGGGAGCACTAATATAAAGAAATGATGTACTCACACCCCACCAGAGCTCGAAACAGTGGGACTTTTTCGTTCCCGTTCTGTTCGCTTCGTGAAAAGCTTTCTCCCGCCTCGTTTCATCTCGAGAAAAAGAGTCCCCGCTCCGTTTCGACCTCTGCACCCCACATCAACACCAAAAGTTTCACAAAACAAATGTTAGGAAACAACTGGAGGGTGTGGTATGTGAGTAGATCATTTCTTTGTATCAACGCGCACAACCGAAATAACAGTAAATCTTGACAAGATTCTTAGTGAACTTGCCAAAGATCTAGCATGGAAATACCAAGGATTTTTGCTAGGGTGAGAACTGTCCATCTATGTATCGATAACTATTTCATAACTGTGGACAATGGAATTATTAACATAAAAAACATAAAGAACAATTAATAACTAGCTCGATGAATGCCTAGCACAAAGAGAAACCACCGTAAAAGCTAAAGTCTATTCAATGAGCGGAATTATTGATATGAATACAGTTTCATATATAATTTGATAACAAAATACGATTCGTAGTCTTAACTGGATTGAATTATCATTATTAATGTATCAAGAAAGGTATATAACTATGTCTCTCAATTGTATCCTTCAGAAGAAAACACTTTCTCTGTAAAATACATCTATTTTCAGATTTGAAAAACAATGCCTCATAATGGTCAAACAAAATAAAAACTACAGTTAGATCCTAATGGATAGTCATATACATATGAGAGACCGAGTAAGAGTGAAAAAACGTATCAGCATACTGATCTTCATACATTTCTTATTACAAGTAATGTGATCAAATCATCAGTAGATCATACACGTGCATACGATGAAGGAACACATGAGTTTCGAAATTTCGACGAACAGATCACCGGTCTCTCGCACGTACTATTAAGGAAATTTCAGAGATTACAACTCAAGGTAGAAACATCGTATTTCAAACTACTTTAGTATTTGAAATTTGGAAGTAGCTTAAAGTACGACGAAGTACGTCGAAATAAACATCAAGTGGCTTAAAGTAGATCAAATTAACTTCAAGTACAAAAGTCCGCTATTTCCCCCTTATTACAACTGGATACTGTTGCATAGATAAAGGGTCTCGTTTTTCAGTAGCAATATGGACAGAAATCAACGTTTCAAACAAAGTTTTTGTTTTAAATCCTATCTAAATCCGCTATAGAAATACTCTCATTTACATTGACTCAATCGATTACAATATTTCAGGGGTTTGTGGATGTGGGTACGATTGAATTGAAAACACACAGCTCATTGTAGCATATATCGTAGTATTAAACGAAGAGGAGAATTGGATTTCGTTTTATAGATGTCAACAAAACGAAATAAACTTTGATAGTGACGAAAAATAGCCAATGTGTGGATTAATACTGCTTTACTTTTTTCTTATGATGAAAATTAAATCACTTATAATATAAGATGGTTGACTCTATTAATATAACCTTTAGCTAGTTGCAGTGGAATATTACAAACAAAGTAACTACATATACCTGATTAAAAATTAGTATTATGCAAATCACGAAGCATTTATGAAAAACTTACCTAGCTGCACAGCAGTGGTTATAGTTGCAGTTGTACTTGTACTTGTACTTGTAGTTGTAGTAGCAGTTGTAGTTGTAGTTGTAGTAGCAGTTGTAGTAGCAGTTGTAGTTGTAGTTGTAGTTGTAGTTGTAGTAGCAGTTGTAGTTGTAGTTGTAGTTGTAGTTGTAGTAGCAGTTGCAGGGGTACCTGTAGTGTTCATCGCTAGTCATTATCATAGAACTTTTGTATGGAAAAAAAGCAGATAGCTTTACTTCTGACACAGAAGGTGATATAGAACTTTGTGCGCATAAATTTTTCAAGCAGTGGCCGGATTTTGAGAGATCTGAACTCCTGGAGCCGCTAAGAACAACTTCGTCGTGTTTCTCAAAGAGGGTGCTTTTGAATATATGCGTATGGTGATATTGCTGTTTGGGTATAGGCATGAATATATAAGAACAAAAGACTGACATTCACGCCCTTATTTATTAAAATCAAATGATTCGCACGGTAGTTGATGGACGATATTCAAACAAGATATCTAATGAAATGAAATCCTTTCTTTTGTGACACACGACATCAACATTCTTCAGAAAATAAGCCGAGATGAACGATATTGACGTCAAATCGAAAATCAAAGTTGTGAATTTACTATTTCTTCGCAAGGGAATTGATCTCTGTACGATCATGAAAGCAAAAAAGAAAGAAGATCACCAAGCATGGCTTGATAGTTGATGATGAGACTAAACAAGCGAGTTTTCACCTATAAAATAGTCGACTTTTTCAGGTTGCACTCTTCGAGATTTACAACATTTCCTATTTCAAGTTTTTAAGATTACATGTGTGATGTACGTACACATTCTTGATAATCATAGTAAGGATTCCTCATTATCAGTACAAGACAAAATGTGTAACAACTAACAACAACTCAATTATACATATATTTCATGAAAACTGCCATTAGTCGAGGCATGAAGCTATAAGCTCATCTGAAATATGTTTTGTGTCGTGTCCGTTACTGTATTCACTAGCATCGGGTTTGATGCTTAGAGTGAGGGTTGTCTGTGACAAGAATTTCCCATAGGCTACCATATGATAGATCATCCAGATAGCTTATAATTTACCTGAAGTCATAGTCGTGTTACATGGAATAGATTTGCAGAATAGTTTGATGGTTACCACAGGAGCCAATAGAGCCAGAATAATACTAATGACCAGTAGAATAAGTAGAACACATTCACGAGTGTTTAATTTCATTTTTAAAATCAGATCAATCGGTCGAAATCTATGAGCATGCTGTTTCGTTTTTTTACCCACGGGTGGCGACGAGATAGGTCGATTGTTTTTGAGAGTGACATCTATGAGCGAAGTCGAAAGATCTGAAGTTAATACTGGATCTGGCATGTCAGGTATAATTCCTAAAAACATCTTTGATTGCACATAATGTATTGCCTGATATTGCTACAAACTTGTCATGCGTGCCATATCCTCTTCATTGTCTTGAAAAAGAATATCTTGAAGTGAAAATGTTCGCTGATTGCTTGGTTCCCGAGTTTGTTGATACTCTGAAAGATATAAAGCACGCCTTCAAAATAAATTCTTAGTAAGAAATAGAAAATACGAGCCTTGAAGTCGTCTGGCAGCGTCATTACAATGTATTTTGTTGAATGCTTCAATGAGATAATCACAATCTTCATCGCTGATGAACGTCTTTTCCAAAAGTGAATCGAGTAATCGAAGTGTTCCACTAAACGATAAATCGTCGCGCAAGTTTCTTGGAACGTCTTCGCCGAGGAGAAAATGTAGACGATGTCGATCATTGTCTGACAGAAGGTCTTGTATTTTGAGCAGTATAGCTCGAAAATCAAACTGTCTATTCATTCAATTAAGACAGACCGTTGTCGATAAAATAACCAAAGATAAGCTGGTGTAAGTTTTCATTGAAGTCAAATCGTTATCAATGTTTACAACGTTTGCGCATGTCATTTTTTTTTTAAATTTCGCTCTATTTATTCGTAACATCCTATCTTTTTTATGATTTTTAGTACAGTTTTTTCGGACGCTTACGAGAGAGAAAGATAACGATAATATATAGAGAACAGAATAAAAAGAACAGAAAACAAACAAACTGGGGAGGCAGTGATGACGAATCCACGTGTATTGAATTGGTTTTTCTTTCTTGACTATTCTTCCATTCAGTGTTTCTAATGAATAAGTGTACCTAGCAAAAACAACGTGTACGGTACCCTAATAGAAAAAATTTTACATTCTGTTTTACACACTGAAAAAAAGCAGCGTGTACGCTTTACACACTGATTTTTGATTTTACACTTTACTTTTCTAATACTTTCATGTTTTTTTTTACGTTATACGATTGGAGAAAATATTGTATGCAAACAAAAAGCGATCATTCATAAGCAATGTACATTGAATATCCAATAAGATAATTGATAGAGGCGCTAATTTACATTTACATTATATTTTTTGTCTGTATCTGTATATGTAACATATACAGTCAGTATATGTAGTTTATTGTTACCTTTGTTTAGTATTCAAAATCGAAACGATGCTATATTTTATTTGAAGAATTTTCACAAAACCTAAAATATAATATGCAATATAGCTATTGAAAAAAATGAAATGAGAAGTTTATACCTTCCTAAACTTGCTTAATGTTTTTCTTTCTTTTTTATATCAATAGTTTCATTTATGAAATTTTTAGATATAATTCATGTAATTTAAATACAATGAGCAATCCTGAGGAATTAACAATAACAACTGTTGATAAATATCCATCATCATTATCGTCTTCATCAAGTGCAGAAGATGAAATTATGTATATCGAACCATATTGTAATGTCGAATCTCAAATGAAAGTAAAAGTATAAGTATTGAAAACACAAAATAGTATTAATACATTATGAAATCAATTAAGTTCTAAAAATTCGTCAACAGATAAAAGATCTTCTAGTCATCGTAAAAGATATTTATCCTCGTGGGAAAATGATCCAGCATCTTTCTATTCATCATATGTTTATGATTCTCTTGGTACAAAACAAATAAAATACTCATGTTGGCTTTATAAGAAGAGTAATGAAAATGATGGTAGCGTCATGCTAGGTTGTCGTTTATGTGAACAGTATCGTATGATAAAAAACAAAAATGGCAAAGAGAACACTTGGGCTACAAAAGGATTTAATGTATTAGCATTGGACAAGATCAAAGAGCATCGCGTAAATGAAAAACATAAAGAAGCAGAAGAATTAGAATTACAGCGAACATCAATGAATCAACCCGATTGGATTTCAACAAGAACAATTATTCTGTCGCGTCAGGAAGAATCCATTAAAAATCTTATGTATTCTTGTATTTATTTATGCCAAAGTGATCATCCACTCAATAGCTTTATACCACTTTGTGATTTACTAGAAAAAACGGGTGTTAAATTGTTACCAGCAGACGTCAATGGTGTTAGTTATCGAAACGATTGTGCTGCATTATCCTTTCTTCAACATATAGCAAGTGTCTTACACCAAGATTTGTTACAAAAGCTAAGCAAAAGTCCTGTACTAGGTATGTGTATATTTTCAAATGTTTGACTTCTCGTGAATTTGTTTTTGTTTCGACAGGTTTTATGATGGACGAATCGACTTCTCGTTCGATTGAAAAGAATTGCATTGTATACGTACGATACTTAGAAGATTTTGAACCACGTACATCATTTTATGGGATTGTGAATATGGAAGGAAACGGGTCAGCTGATAACATCGTAAAACGAATAAATAAATTATGGGAAAGGGATGGTTTAAAAAAATCAAAAAGTTGTTGGTTGGCTGCAGACAATGCAAGCACATTTACTGGTACGTCTTCAATTATACTTTTGCTAAATGTGTTCTATGTTTTTAGGTATTCATGATGGTGTGGCTGCTAAGTTGAAAAAACAGTACGATATGCCATGCTTAGAACTAAGCACTTGTGTAGCCCATTCGTATGCCCTTGTTGGTAAGCAATCAGGTCAATATCTAGACGGTTAGTAGAGATATTCTATGGCTTAAAAGTTAATGAAATCATATACTTCGTTTTAGATGATGGAAAAATAAAAATCCGACCGTTCATAGCTAATTTCGAAAACTTGTTAGGTAAAATATATAGTTTCTTTAGTCGCAGTACAAGTCGGCAACACAAGTTGAAACAATGGTACAACTTTCTCACAATGCCTGAACTAAAATTCAAAAAATTATTTGACATAAGATGGTTATCAATACGGGATTCTTTAAAGTCTATTATGAATAATATGAAGCCAGGTAAAGGATAATTTACATTCTTTAATAGGTTAGTCAAGTAATTCTTTTAAAACCATGTTAGGAAATCAAGCACTTCTTGCTTTTTTGGAACATACTTCATATGATTTGGATGTAACAAAGAGTGAACGTAACAATGCAGCTGAATTGCTAATGGAAATTTTAGATGATCGATTTTTATTTGTTCTCCATTTTCATTTCGATCTACATGAATGTGTTTCCGGTTAGTTATAAGACGCTATTTTTTTGTTTTTTGATATTAACTTTCATGACTTTTCCTCAAGGTGAGCTCACAAAAATTATGCAGAAAGATGATCTATCCTACAAAGTGTTGATGGATAAAATTGCTGATAAAAAAGAGATGCTGGTCACATGGACGAAAGAATCAAACGGCACATATCCATGGGGGCCGTCTCTAGCAGAGTACATTAATTTGACCGACACAACTGATGTATTTGGTGCCTTCAAGATCAGATCGAAGGAAAGTCGTGATGATTTAAAAAAAGAATGTTGTTTGCATATTGAGCGTTTACTTCAAGAAGTTGAACAACGATTTCCAGTGTCTGAATTGCATCGATGTTTATCATATTTATTTGATCCTATAATGATTGAAGAAAATCAGTATTTATTGAATGATGCTACATTTGGTCGTCGCGAACTGCAATATCTTCGTCGAAAATATGAAAAGCTATCGGATTTCGATTCAAACAATGTGCAAACGGAGTGGGAATCGTTTAAATCATTGATTATTAATTTTATCGTGATTAAAACAAGTAATGATTCACCTGCATTATTCTGGAAAAAGTTTATTGCACTTAAAAGCACCACCAATCAATACTTTTTTGAACAATACAAAAATATCTTGATGCTGTTAAGTATTTATTTAATTTTTCCTTTAAATTCTACAGAATGTGAGCGAGGCTATAGTGCTGCCAATCGAATACAGACCATAGCTCGTTCCAGAATTACCAATGAAACCTTGGAATGTCTGTTGACTGTACGTCTTCTTCTAACTAATGATATTCGAAGGTAGGACAAGCACCAAAATCTTATGCACTAAATAATCACTTATTATAAATTGAAACGTTGCTTTTAGTATACGATGTCATCATATTGTTGAAGAAGCATTCAAGTCTTGGAATAATCCTGAATCTAGTCGTCGATTAAATAGAATGCAATTAATGATTGATGTTCCAGATGATTACGAACCATCTCGACAAGTTCGTCCGATGGTTAAAAAACGAAAACTACTAAACTGTGCAACAACTTATTCTGGTAATTCAAATCGACCAAAGAAACCACGGGCTAACTCTATCAAATGCGCTAATGGATGTGGAAGAACAATATCATCTGATGATCCAATGCAAGTTAATGCCATCTTATGTTGTCATCAACATGAAGAATATAACTGGGTGGACGAAGAAGATTCATGTCGTAGACGGTTATGCAATTTTTGCCGTATAAAGTTAGCTGCTCCAACAGAAACTAGCGTATGGTTTTGTGAAGATCATCGTGATATTCATGAAGAAACAGAAGAAACTATCATTAGTATGTGGATTATTTCTAAGAATAAAAAAATATTTTGAATTTCTTTTACTATAGGCTGACTATAATTAGTTTTAAACGAAGCATCAATTTATATGTGATAATGGTTTATATTGAAATATATAGTTGTTTTTCAAGTGTTTTATGTACATATTTATTGTATAGTTGAATCTCACATAGGTACTCTACTTTATCATCTATACTATAGCTATTTATTTGTTTTGTCATTTTAAGTATTAGTGAGTATAAAAGTGTCTAAAAATCATATTTCTATACAAGATATCAACTGATATTTTCACCCAGTTTAAACTTTTTTCTTGTAATTTAAAAACTTTTTATTTTTGGTTTTCTTTATAAGTTTTTTTGTCATCATTTAAACGTAACATATGAAATAAAAGTTTACTTTCATATAAAATATCCCATGTGGATAAAAAAACTCGATGTTTATTTTTATACACTTTGTACACACTGCTTCAAAAAACAACGTGTAACAGTACACGTTGCTCTAAAAAACATAGTGTATGCATACGTTCTATTTCAGATTCTCATTAGAAACGTTGCTTCCATTATCGAATATCTTTGAAACCAAAACACCGTCCCAGTGGAAGGAATCGAACATTTTGCTATCTGACTAAATCAGATGCATAGAAGCACTACGCCATCCCTGGCATATCATAGGGTGTGGGTGTGAGTGTGAAGAGAAAACCGATACCCACACCCACATAGCTTCAAAAAGATGCTTTTTTCCGTTTGATTAGCTTGCTAAACGTGAGCGATTCTTCGAATAGAGTACATATTCTCACCTTAATAAAGATCAATGTTCACTGAATTTGTATAGAGAATGTAAATGCTTATAAAAGAATAGCTCAGACGTGTGAAATATGAAGTGCATTATATTAACGAATATGGATTTGATTCACTTCGGATGCATAGTAAATCATCGCATTCAAATTGTCATTTTCATTTCTTCGTGTTAAAGAGTTTGATCGGTTACGAAGTATATCAAAGATTTATGCAAAGATTAGTGAAGAAGCGATTTAGAAATGTTTCCGTTGTTTTGCCAGTCAATTTTAACAAATCAAGTAGCAGAGAAAAAATTATTTTCAATATCAGCAGTCATGTTTTTCAAAATAATGATAATGAACAAATGCATTCATATTTAATATTAGTTTAGTGATTGAATCATATGATGAATTAATGATTTTTGTTCACATCGATGGTAAAACAATTTTAGTTCATGATAAAAATATATTCTCTTTTTATTGTAAATGAAAATTCGATGTATTTAAAACAGTTACAAACAATCACCAGAAAACAAGTGTTTGTAGATTTGACTAAGTTGGTGAATATATATCCGATGAAGGTTATTACTCATTGCTTATGCTTTTAATAAGCATCTACTATTGTTTGATCATTTAATGAGTTTCTTGAGAAAAAAAATTCAAGCATGATCTATAATGTTTATTTCCTTTTTCTGTAAACATATTAATCCGAAGACTTCTTTCTATGCAATGGAAATATGCATAACATGACAATGTTTTAGCTCGACGACATTTAGAGAAAAGTGAACGGATATCAAAGCTTTTGATAGGATACACCACATGTATCTGATCGGGTGAGGGTGTGAATGAATAGAAGACTCACACACACACAGCGATACCCCACATTCCACTCCAACATCCATACCCGAATCCACACCCACACCATCATCCACACGCACCCTCTGAAGTGTTTTTTTTGGAAGTCTCAGTGATCACATTTTCTTCTTTTACTAAGAATCAATGTATGAAGTGAAGTACAATTAGAAAAATAGAAAGTGAATTTGCTTCGTGCTCTTCTTCTCTTTTTTTCATCCTGCTCGTTTATACCGACGTCGAGCTTTAACATTACCACATGTTAATTCCTGTAAGAAAAACAGCAGTAGAATGAATATTAATATTAACTATTGAGATAGCTTATCACATGAACTTACAACTTGTTGTTGATCTTTATCATCAACATAACGTTCGATATGCACTAGCTTTCCTTGTTTATCAATTGCATTATGAATCCAACGACTAGTGTTATTGTCGAATGTAATTGTTGACTTAAGAAACAAAAGTTATAATCAACGGAGGCATACTTTGGTACAAGGTAGTCGAAGTGACAAAGCTTACGAGAGAACCTTTCCAGGTTATGAAAAATTTTCGAGATCAGACTTCCCTCATTAGATAGATCCTGCCAAGACTAAGAAAATTCAAGAATGATTCGGCTCCGCGGTACTTTCTTTTTGGGCTATAGGAATTTTACTGAATTTTCGGCCTTTGACAACTTATGTCGTGAAAAATTGGTTGTTGGAATTTTCACCTGAGAGTTTGTCGACGACGACGACGACTAATAGCTGCTACGATGTGCCGAAGCTATGAGACCACTTCGTCAGCAAAATCTCAGGTCAAAATTCCAACAATCAATCTTGCACGGCATACCTTGCCGTAGGCCGAAAATTCCGTAAAATGTCTATAATTCGAAAAGAAAGATCCATGGGGGAAGAATCATTCTAGACGTTGTCCAGTTTCGACAGGGCACTTTATAACTGGAAAGGTTCTATCATGAAACCGAAACTTTACACATACTTTAACCTCTGCCCCATCGGCACGTGTTTCATTAAATTCAACACCCGGTGTGAACTCATACACCGTATTTTTCAATGTTGATTCCGATTTCAATGTCCATTTACCATTATTATCTGCACTAATAATCATTTTTTCTTTCGTTACAGCTTTCGCAGCTTGCCGCAGTACCCATGAAATACCTAGATAGTAACAGTGAAATATGTGGTTATAAAAGGTCAGTTATTACGGTTTATTATCTTACCCGCTTCCTTTAAATATTCATCAAAATTTTCACCGTCGACATAATCCCATGTACCTTTTAACATTTGAATGTCAGAATCTGCAGAAGCCATTTTGTTTCGAAGACTTTCCTCTTACGCGTGTATGAGGTTTCTGTGTTAAATGACATCTTTACTTCGTTTTTTATCGTTTAATTATATGTTACTGATAAAATGTATGTGCACACAGAGATAAATCTTTCTTGGTGTTGCTGGTGGTGACAACAACAGAAACGAACGAAAATAACCGTATGCTAGTGATGAGGAGTTTTCTTTTTTTTATTCTTTTAAAGAGATGAAAAGAAGAATGATGCACAAGCTCATTTTTACTTCGTCTTTTCAGAAGTGAAGCGAAATGTTATGAAATATGAACTGACTTTTTCAGCAGCTTGACCGAATGCCATATTCGCACAGGTAACTACATTCAAAATCATTCCTAGCAGCTTATAATAGATGAATGTCAATGAGAGATTTTAGTATTATTTGTGTGAAAATGCAAAAACACCATAAGATCAGACATGCTTATTTAGGGTAACAATACAATTAACATGCTATACATGTTCAATGTTAGGATTAGTCGAAGAAATGATATTTTCCCTTTTTGTCTTTTAATAAATGTTTATTTAATTTTAACAAAAAAATCATTTGTCTCGAGTAAAACTTATCCAAACTTTTTATATCGTTGCAATGAACATGTTCTAATCAGGATGATCAGTTGTCGAATAGAATATTAATTTACATCCAGTCAAAAATGGGGGAAACTAGGTCTATTTCATTTTTATTTTTCTTCATACGAAAAAATGTTGTCCAATTTAAACATTCAAAAACGGATGCTAACGTAACTATTAGATATTTTTACTGACTGTTCTGTGTATTGTTATTCATGATCATGCACGCCGTAGATTTACTTATGAATAGAATGCCGATTCTGTAGTACCATTTTGTCGAAATCTTCAAACAAATCTTATTAATAAATATCATTACTAACTTATTAGGAGATAATAAACTGGAACATTCATTGCTCCTCAGAATATTTAAAGTTACCGATCGTCACTTTAATGCATGCTCTGTTGTCATATATAATCGATGTAGTGTTGCTTTAGTTCTATCATCTGAAACTAGTTGACTTGTTACATGTTGCATACTACCCTCTCAATGTGACTGAGCTCGCCTATTTGATGTAAGGGATGAAAACGAGGAAAAATGTGATGAATGAAGTGAAGAGGTCAAACAACTTATTGAAAAAACTTCATTAATGAAGAAAAGAAATTATAAGTGTGGAATAGGATGGATTAAACGAGTTAAGTCATATAGATTTCATTTAGATCATTTTTTTGATGTATTCGTAACTAAAATATGACTTTATTCGGAAGAAAATTTTCTCATGCGCGACAATAAATAATTATTCAAGTGTCTTGTTTATAGGAAAATGCTTCTACGTGTGCTCGTGAGCTATTCATCACTTTTGTTTTATTCCACCGTTAGAAAACAAGCCTTTTAATAGTTTGTCTCCTTAATTTATTAATTCAATTAAGAATACAACATAACTACATCTTTGAGAATATTTAATGGTTATTCATTCAAAAAATGGGACATAGCGAACATTAAGCGATATCAAGAAACTACCAGATCAAAGTGCCTACAGTTTTCCGCTGCCGAACGTTTTAGGACAATAGCTGAGCTGCTATATCTATCTCTGATATAGATTTCAGATCTCTATGACAGATCATGATTGAATTATACATTTCTCAATTGTTTTGCTTTTTACTAGGTAAATTTCAAGGAGCAACTATGAAAGAAAAATTTCTTAATTTTAGTTTAACTATTTCGATATACTCGGTTGAATGCGATATAAACGAGTTAAAACGAAAGGTTTCATCTCATCTTGTTCCGTCTTAAACAAGAAGAAAGCGAGAGAAAATTCATCGATCACATGGAAGTTCCAAACATAAGGATTTTAGGTTCTCGGCAGTAAGATATAAAAACACAGTGAGCTAAGGTATATTTTTTTCAGAATAAGAAGAGAGCATAAGAGCCAACTCGCACTCAACATTAACTTTTGCAATTATATTGTTTAAAATTTGGGTGTGAATGCCACAGCGATTAGTAAACCTTAACCCCACTCATAGCACACACGCACACCCCAACCCCGAATTTTTTCAATTTTTTTTCAGCTTCACAAAGACTTACGGCAGTCAAACGATGTTAGACTATCATTGAGAGCTGCTGTAGGACATACTACTTTATTTTATTACACTCGTCTACATTGATACATGCTTTTTTTCTATTATTTTCGTATTTTAAATCTGAAAGCTTCGAAAGTTTCTAAAATGTAAAACGGATTTCATGGGGTTTTCAAATTTTTTACGGTAGCTGAATAAACATGGAAATGTAACAGAGCAAGCTTTTTTTATACACAAAAAATCGTGGTCTTTCTCGCGCTGAATATCAAAACCCACTTCAGTCAACATCATCACAAAAAAATAAATTGTTTGTTGTAAGTGAGTCGAAGGCTGCTAAAATTTGATTTCTTTAGTTCATTTCACTGGAATAGACAAATATATTCAACTATTGAGGTTTCGGTGCAGTAAAACATTAATTTCACTTTAACGTTAAAGAAAATTAGACTAAAATATTAGCTTTTTGTCACATTTCGAGACATTTTCGGAGCTTTCAGAATTCCTCTTGGTGTTGTTTATAATCCATAGCCTGTAAAACAAATCCTTGTATTTATTTTTGACGAGAATTAAACGGCAAATCTTTTTGTAAAATAATCAGCTCAATTAGGTTTAGAAAAAAAGGAGCAATAGTCAAAATACTAAGACCGCAATTTATTCTGCGCCATGACCTGTTAGTTTTGTCATTATGTAATTGAAAAGAAAATTATCAGCGAGCGTATTATTCAAGTCTTTTGATCTATCAGTATGCACTCGAATGTTTCCATTCGTTAAATATATCTTTTTCTTACTGTTGTTGTTGATAACATAACTGTTACAATAGACATTTGTAAACTCGCTACAAGCTGGCTGTAGAAATCTGAATGAGAATGAAAACATGCGTATCTTGTACAAATTGGATTGATATTCTAATGGTCTGACTTTCGTAACTGAAAAACAGCATTCTCTTATTCTGTTTTTTTCTCCAGTTTTTTCATTTTGTAAGAAAATCTTCTTCTTTCTATAATATTATTTATTTCAACGATGTTGCATATAGTTGATTATCAGAAAAGCACGTTTAATGATAGAACTGCATCTAATTATTTTCATTTGATTGTTGTCTTTTCGGCTTATTAAATAATTATAATTTATCAGATATACATGAGAAGCAGAGGAAATTTAAAAAGTTTAGATTTTGTTTTTCTTGAAATGAATTTATTACGAAGAAAAATCATTAGAAAATCTCAATTCCGTTAAAGTTAGTCATTTTTCAACAATAATCTATTTTGCGTGTGTATTGATGTCATGCATGATATAAATTATGATTTTCCAGGCATTAATACATACAGGTCAATCTGTTTTCTCTCTTTGTTTCTTCATTGTGGGTGTGGGTGTGGGTGTTGAAAAAGATGGACCAACGCTTATACAACCGCATGCATACATACTACCACCCCACACACACACCCTTATCAAATCGATCTCGTTCAACAAGAAGTCGAAGTTTAGTACATAGTAGTGATAGTGATACAGCATTACGTGTTTCATTCGATATGCCAAGTTACGATCTAGATGATAGTGACAATGGTAACATAGTGATTTTTTATATTCTTGTGAAACACGATCAAAAATATAGGGATACAACTTGGGCTTTCCATAGACCCTATATCAATAATGTCTCGTCCTAATATATGAACTTCTGAAGGGTTAACTAAAATGATAGAGAAGAAATATGTCTCTAAATCACATCGTATTTTACAATTTAATCTCATCAGGATTGTGCTAACTGTTTTTTATTCTATTTAGAAAGTCATGATGATGATAATCTTGGTGCAGAACGTATTCACTTATTAATTTATGTACGTACAGCTCGTGTTCGTATTGACCAATTACGTTTGAATATGCTTAATAACGATCGAGAATCTCCGTCACATTCATCATTTGGTCGAACAAATAAAAGTAAACGTGCAACGTAAGAAAAATTTCTAAACCAAAAAACAAGTTAAGTTTATTTTATTTTTCCAAGTCGAACTTATTTTATCGAATATCAATTTCCTGTTATTGCAAATAGTCGTGATGGCCAATAAAATGAAGCAACACAACTTATGAAAATTTTCTATAGGACATTTACATGTTATGCTTGAACTTGATCGTATTCGTCTTATTGAACAAAAACAACGTAATGAAAAAATTAAAATAAATAAAAATAAATAAAAATAAATAAATAAAAACAAATTATTCTTAATCCAAATAATAATTTACAATTACCAAAAGCATTTTCAAGTGAAGGATTTATGGCAAATGAATCAACATCGGAATTAAACGATGGATTTGTTGTACAAATATATATTTCAATTAGTGAAGCACGAAATATTTTACAAATCTCAACTAATAGTAATTAAAGACGACAAAAGTATTCTAAAGATTTTCAATTTATTTTTGCATTTAGATAATTTAGTACGAAATTCATATTTTGTTTGTCGTGCATTTTGGAATGAAGAACTCATAACATCAATTGTTTGTTGGGGTAGTTCATCACCAAAATTTAATTTCGAACAGGTTCGATATTTAATTCATTATCAAATACTTTTAATCGAGTTGCTGCTATATCATTTAAAAATTGCCCCGAAGGAAAAACTACTCTTCATGCTATCAAAACAAAGTAAAAGCTAAATTTTCAATCAAGCTTTTGAAGAAAGAGAAATAGAGATAAAATACACCGCTATAGACTCACTGTCAGTATTTGCATCAACCTTGTACCTATCTAAATAGATTGTAAAGTTCAATACAAAAAGAAGACGAACATAGATTGAGTCGGTAGTTAGTAAGCCGAAACTAGATATCTCTATGTATAGATCGTGAATGGTGATTGTTCGTCAAATAGGTTCTATCAAATTTCGATTTGAGCAATAAATCTATAAATATTAATCTAGCCGTGGGTCAGTTCCAGTAGATTGATACTGTAAAAAAGAATGCAGACAGAACGCGTTTATTAAAACAGATAGGTTACGAGATTACACCTGGTTTATTTCAGTCAATGACTTGTTTTTTTTTAATTATTATGATCTGCTGTTATACCAAAAACGAATATAATAGTGTTTATTAAAGGATTGATATCCATCTATTCGACGCAGTACGTTTGATACATTTATTTCTTATTCATATTTATGAGAAATAAAGTATAAAAATATCATTTTTTAATTTTCAATTATAGAAAATCCCCATATTGCTTACAAAATCAACATTAGAAAAAATGCATAATAATATTATTGTAATTGAAGTATGGGATAAAAAGATTTCTGGTCCAGTTGATAAAATCATTGGTATTGTTAAAATATCATTAGAACAATTTTATACATCATTTAAAGATAAGGGTGTGGGTGTGGGTTAGTAAAACGCCGATAACTCGGGAAATGAGATCAAAATGGACGTCTTTTTTCATTGCTTATTATGACCGATCGAATGGCAATAATTTCAAGCCAAAAACGATTGAACAGTTGAGAACATGTACTCATCAGTTTCACTATGATCCTATATTTAACATAGATGGCGCGAAAGACTTACAAATGACATCCCACTTTATCCCAAAGCTTATTGATATTTTATTATAGTTATATTTTTTTTAGGGTCGAAGTGATCTCGATACCTCGAATGATCATGCACTTCGTACAATAACAAATAATATTTTCTCAGTCATACTTCATATTGAACAAGCAGCACATTTACCAAATGTTTATTCTAAACAAGAGTAAATTTAATTTCTATGCT